>CABHPH010141069.1:4850-36919 GCA_902168325.1 Peromyscus nudipes
TGTGTGTGTGTGTGTGTGTGTGTGTGTGTGTGTGTGTGTGTGTGTGTTCTTAAGAGGGTGCATCCCCTTGCCATAGGGCTCATGTGGCCACCAGGGGAAATCTTTTAGGAGTCAGTTTCCCCCTTTTATCATCTCAATCCTATGAATCAAACCCCAGTTACCAGCCTTAACTGAAGGGGCCTTTACCTAATGAGCCATCTTAGTGGGCCCTGCTTTTTGTACTAGAGATTTGATCTCAAATTTAATTATTCATTTCCTAAGTATGTAGCATTCATTGTAAAAAGCATAAAACCATACTGTCGTCACATGGAATTAATTTGGTGGGGGTATGTTTTTATTAAGAAATTCATGGGAAATCTTACAACCACTGTCAACAAATTATGGTGAGAAAGTCTGTAAGACATGTAGTGAATAATAGGATTTTATGCAAACTAAATCCATTGTTTTCCTAACTTTGAATTGAACCATATGTTCTCATTTACACACATCCTCAAATCACAAAATAATAATGTCAAAACAAAGAATTAAAAATAGAAACTCTCATATTATCACGCAGCCACCCCCCCATGGGATATATATCCAAATGAAATTAAATCAATGTGTCAAAAATATGTATTTCCATGTTAATTGTTACACTATTCACAATAGCACAAAAATATAAACTTCCCTAATGTTTATCTAGTGATACATGGATAAAGAAAATATAGTACAGATATACAATGGAGTTCTTTCAGCATAAAAATAGAATCTTGAATTTGCAGTAACATGGGCACAACTCAAAATCATTATGTTAAGTGAAATAAACCAGTCATGAGGAAGACTTAAATCACATGCTTTCACTCATATATAGAAGCTTAAAACAGATAGATAAAGTGGAAGTTGGGAGTCAAATGATATTTACTAAAGGCTGGGGAAGTGGGAGGAAAGAGGAGTGGGGAATGGTGGATCAGTTGGGTTAAAATTACTTAGAAAAGTGTTCCAGTGTGCTACCACATAAAATCATGACTATAAATTTCAGGAACATACTCTGCACTTCAAAGAGGTAGATGAAAGGAATTTGAAAGCTTTTTTCATAAGGAAATAAAAATATTTAAGACAGGAAGATTTAATGTGATTAAAACACTACACAATACATACAAATAGAACATCATAGGACATCCTTCTAATATAAATAATTAAAGTAATTTAATTCAGTTAAAACAGGGATTAGTGATTGTTAAATCTCTAGCACAATAGTTTATTGTTGTTGTTTATTTGTGTATAGGTTTCTGAGACAGCTCTCACGTAGCTCAGGCTGACCTTGAAATGTAGCCCAGGATGTCCTTGAATTTTTGATCTTCCTACCTCCATTTCCCAAGTGCTGGGATTATAGGCATGTTCTACCATACCTGTTTTTATGTAGTGCTGGGGGATTGAACTTAGATCTTTGTGCTTGCCAGGCAAGCACTTTGCCAACTGAGCTGCAGCGCCAGGCAAAACGTATTTTTGATGGTTCTTTGACAGTACAAAATGAGAATATATTCAAAATTTAAACTACAATATTTAATGTTTTCCACTATTTAGTAATTATCATATTTTAGATTTTAAAACGTTCCATCTTATATTTACCTTTTAACCAAAATACATATTAGACATTTGCATGTAACTTCAAACATATTTTCTTACCTTATCAAGAGAGAAAGTTTTGGTCAAAGCAAAACCCCATCCTGCTTCAAAGGCCCTCCGAATCATTGGTGTGCTCGTGGCTGGTGTGGCACTGGCAAGGCCAAAGGGATTGGGAAACCTCAGCCCAGCCATCTCCACACTGATGTCCACTAGGTCGACAGGAGTGTAAAAGAGGGGCAGTTCAGGCTGGGCAGACACCAAGGTTCCATACTGTGCCTGCAAGAAACAAGTCAGCAATAACTGCTCTTGTGTCACATCTGAACTGCCATATAATCTTTCCCCAAATCTCTTCATCGTACCACTCAGATGAATACAATTGGTCCACCTCCCTAAAGAAAACTGGTCCAAAGTCAGATTTCAGTGCCCCAACATAAATTATTATCATCATTTTCCAACTTAAAAGATGCTAAAAATGTGGTGAACAGAAAAGAAATCAATTAAGCAAACAAAAAAGTCTATTTCAAACACACTGCGACTCAAACACAAGAGGGGACCATTTTCGAATTTATCTTTCTGGTTCCATTAGCCCAGCTTCTTTGTCCTTAATTTAGGAAAATGTCTTAGCACTGAGCTATGGGCTACTGCAAGTGAGGAGGTCTGAATCCATTTCCCAGGAATCTCACTGCTCTAGATGTGGCTTCAGGATGGCCCCTTAGCATGCCCTGTCTCTTCTCCTCTGTAGCTCTCAGTAGAGCAGTCGGACTTCTGGCTGTCTCATTTCCTACCTCAGAGGGATATTGGGGAAGGCAAAAGTAGGCCACGGGGAGACTTCTAATTGCAACAGAAACAACACACTTGAGGATTGAAGGAGTTTGCTTTTTCAGAAATCTAACAGAAACAGATACCAGCTTCCATTAAAAATCTTCAGTTGGCACTTAGAAATGCACGTAGCTCCTTTTCAGTGGCCACTAGAACCAAGATGTTAATATGTTGTAATAAAAATCCTTAGGCACCTGGCTCACTAAAGGATAAAAAAGTCTTGCTGAATGGCTTCTGCCCTCTTTCCTTTCCCTTCCTCACTCACCCTCTTCCATCCCCCCTCACCCCTCCTCCCTCTTTCTGTTTATCTCTGAAAGACAAATACTTGAAAAATACAAAAATGGATGAATATTCTCAGGCAAAGTAGTTACTGAATGGACAGGGCTACTTAATTCAAAAGTGGAACTCTGTTCTCTTGTGAATCATCACTCAAAAGAAAAGTTATTTGAGCAGAACCTTAATTTCATAGGCATGTGTCTTGTGTAGATAAAGATTACCATGACATGCATAGAAATCATTTCAGCCCTCCACCACTTATAGAGAAAAGCAAAGCTCACTTAATATGCAAAAAGGCATCAAATTTGCCAGTTGAAAGGCTATTGTGTTTCCTTCCTTTTTTCTTTCTTTCTTTTTTTTTTTTAAAGAGCCTGATGGCATCTAGGCTCTAGCTATGGATAGTCTTCTACACCAGAGATCTTTGGCTTTCGTGGCTGCTTCCCTCCCTGTATCATTTCATCTATTCCCTGATTAAATTCAAATTCTCTACACCTAACCTACATCCTACCCCTTCAGAGGCACATTTTTGGGAAGTCTCATTATGCTTGGCTCTTGTCTTCGCATGGAATCAAATATTATTTAAAGTACAAACCTAGACAAGAATGTGAATATATGCTTTAGTGTAAAGTTGGAGGTGTGTGTGTGTGTGTGTGTGTGTGTGTGTGTGTGTGTTTATGTGTACAGGCATCAGACAGATGGAAGTGGAAGAAAATGACCCTTGGTACTGATAGCATTTTAATTCTATTTGACCATAGTTTGAAGAGGATCAAGCAGGTTTTAGGTTAGAGTAAGGGAGAAGTTTCAATGTGAGACGTAAGTAAACTGGGAAGAACCACAAGCACTGTCCTTATGTGCACATTCACAGGCAAAACAGCAGGCACTGTTGTAAATGACGTCTACAGGAAGAGTACAGATGGTGCTGTATGTCTCTAACAAGAAATGAATGACAGTTTTCTGTTTGCTGTAGCCGGGCACTGAAATAGCCAGTCTCTTCAATACTGCAGATGAATTCCAGTTTGCTTATAACTGCAGTCATTACAGCACAAGGGAATAGCCCAAAGAGGTATATGTGTGTGTGTGTGTGTGTGTGTGTGTATGTATATGTAAGTATGTATGGTATATTGTATCTATAATTAAGTTTGCATTGTTATATATACGTATTTTTAAAACAATAAGGCCCAGCCCAATTCTAAAATACTTAAGAAAGTTACTGTTTGGATTTTATAATAAAATGTTTGGACAAATTTTGTAGGATTTCTTTTAAGCTTAACAAAAAGAAAACTAAATAAACCGAACAACTAAGGTGTAAACATGCACATATTGACAAAGCTTTTTCAAATAAATGGGTAATAGATTATGCATCTTAAAATACGTATAGGCCAGCGACAGGTGTGTGTGTGTGTGTGTGTGTGTGTGTGTGTGTGTCTGCGTGCACGCGCATACACGAGGCTGTATTTGTTTTGCCTTTGTCCACTTCGGCCCTAAGCTGTGCCTCTTTGCCTGCATTATAGAAAAGCTTTCTTCACCTGTGCCTGACTCTGTGGACTGAATCTCAAGTTTTAGCTCTCACTGAAAGACCAATACCTTCCAAATCCCATGTTCAGCCCCCACACTGAGATTTCCAAGAGGTTTCACCACCTTTGGCTGCTGATGTGGTGAATGCCCTTATATCAAACAGCTTTAAATTGGACCTTATTGCATTCTTCTCTAAAACACATGTTATCCAGATTTTCAATTTCAGACAATACTATTTTTCCAGTCACCTGATAGTGTTAGCAAATAACAGACATGACAGAGATGTTGATTATTAGTTCCCTGCAATTTCCACTGTGGAAAGTCATTCTATGTCAGAGCCAGAAGTGACCCAGAAGCAACTGGTGCACTGAGTGAACGGGTGTCTACCATGTATTACCTGGGACAAATAGTAAGAGAATGCTATACATGAATGAAGAAAGTTTCATACACGTGCATATGTACATAGCAGGACATGATTTCTGTGTATCCCTCCACCACCAATTGTTCACATCAGTATGCCATTTTATTTGATAATATATTTTTTTTATATTCTGTGTACTTTTGTTCTTTATATCTTTATGTTTTTCATTAATGATAGTCATTACATTTCATATCATTACACGAAACAAACAGGTTTCAGGGTATATTACAACAATTATTTAAATTATATTTTTATTCTAGGTTGACAACTTTTTATGGGCTTCAAAGTGGCATTATGATTTATGACTATGGAATGACATGATAAGTTTTGTTAACTTATCCATCTTCTCAACTGAAGTCAAGTCCAAAAAGTCAACAAAACCAGTGTTGTGTAATTTCTCCCCATGTTATCTTCTAATAGTTGGGAAGTTTCTTGTCCTACGTTCAGTTTGTTTTAGATTCATTTGTTTTATTTTATGTGTATGGATATCTTGCCTGCAGGCATGTCTGTGCACCACTGTGTGCCTGGTGCCTAAGGAAGTAAGGAGAAGGGTTGAATCTCCTGGAACTGGAGTTATGCATGATTGTGAACCTCCAGATGGGTTCTGGGAACCAAACCCAGGTCTTCTACAAGAGCAACATGTGTTGTTAATGGCTGAGCCAACTCTTTATCCCCTAATTCTTTTGTTCCCTAAGAATTGGTTTTTATGTGGTACAAACTAAATATCCAAGTTCACCATTCTGCATGTGGTTATACAGTTTCCCAACTCATTTATTTAAGCAACACTTCACTTCCTAATACATATTGTTTTGAAAATTATTTGAACTTCCATGTATAGGTTCATTTCTGAGTTCCATAATGCTGTCTGATTTGTTGATGTGCTAATTAATTAGTTAAGTTTTTGACAGCATACTTAAAACAATCTTTGAAAAGAAACAATAATGGCCTAAAACTCATCTAGTGAAGGTCAAGTTAGGCACCCTGCCAGCTAATCTGGACCACAGATCATGCTGATTCAGGCCTTCAGCTGGGCTATCCGTACAAGTTAACATAATGCAGAACCAGGATAATCAGCGATACTTGACTTCAAAAGTTTTATGATACAGAGAAAAATCTATGGACAAAGGAATTTGTGTGGGATGCCTGTAGGAGCCTCAGCTACACATGCACAAAATGTGAAAGCATGTATTTCTATATAGTAGGCTAATGCTCTCAGAAACAAAGGCTTTTAATAAATCATCCATCCTCAACTTCTGTGCTTGTTCAACACACAAAACAGGAGAAATGAAAATAAATGAAACAAAAGGCCAAAGTCACATAGAACTGGGGTGAGGGTATTAACATGGAGACTGAGGGAATGTAACAAGCCCACAGCCTGCCGTGTAGACAGAAGGATGAATGTGGCTGTTTCAGGAACCGTGGCTAGACATACGAAACACTGAAACCGAGTGGGATGCCAAATAAACATTTTACACTTTATTTCTTCCCCTGAGAATTTATTTTGGAGAAACTAAGTAAGGATTTTAATCACATAAAGTACAAATTCTCAAGTTTGACTTGATGGCACAGATTAGAAGAGGCCCTAAATTTATTTAGGTTATAATTAAGATTTCTCATTTCATTCCATCTGCCAAGTTCTCCAAGGCCTGTCCCTACCTGCAGAACTCCCAAGTGTTCCATATCCTAATTTCAATCTGGATGCTCCAGCACCATTGCTCAAGTGTTCCCTCCCACTGTTCCCCGAGTCCCTGGTTCCATGATGAAGGGTTTTTGCTTCAGCTGGTTGCACCATTCACAATGTTGCAAGTAAAACAACATCATGTATGGATGTGTGCCTTTCAGCTTTTGTGTGTGTGGTGTGATAGTTTCTGCTTGACTTGAATGTTCTGAAAATTCTACACCACCCTCCAATAGGGAGTGCACGTACCATCCCCTAGATTACCTGTTCTAGCAAACAGGTTTCCTCATCATATTTTGTATGATTGCTTACATACCTGTGCCTCCTGCTTAATTTCATTTTAACACCTGGCAAGAGCATGATTGGCTTCACACGCACACACACACACACACACAAACTCAAATTTCAACATATTAAAATGTTGAACTTGGATACACAACCTTGTCTTTCCTTTTTTTTTTTTTTGCATTTTTCAGTAAGGTGATGAGTTCATATAAAATAGTGGTAAAAATCTATGCTTACTTACCTTATTTCAAAAAATAAGTCCTTGTTCCATGAGGCTTATTTTTATTTGTTTTCTATTGCTATAAACAAGGCATGTTCAAATAGTCATATTCCATATAGGTATGTCCACCCTATGGCCTATGGTCTCCATGCAGTTCAACAGAAAATTGTTTAATCTATGTTTAACATGATGAGATTGATTTTATTTTACTTGTCACTTGGTTGTGATGTTCCCAAACATGACTATTGTAGAGAAAGCTTCTGTTGTACTGGCAAAAGGTTGGCCTTGCTTGCTTGCAAAGCCTCTCCAAAGAGCCGTCTAGTGGCTGTAAGTAATACAGTAGGTTATTAAGTTTCAGAGTGTAAAAATACATGCATTATATAATCCAGTCACATGAAGTGACATAAAGAGTCACCCACTTCACTTTTGATTAAAATACTGTATTATCTACTCCTGTACATTAAAATTAAAAAAAAGATACATTTTTTTTGCCTGTGTGTGTGTGTATCTCTACCATGCACATGCAGTGGCAGGCAAAGGCCAGAAGAGGGCATTAGACCCATGGAACTGGAGTCATGTGTGGTTGTCAACAGCGTTATGTGGGTGCTGTGAACTAAATCCACCTCCCAAGAAAAGCCAGTGTTCTGAACCACTAAGTCATCTCTCCAGCTTTGCTTGTTGACTTTTAACTTCCAGTTTGAAATGGACTGTCAGTGTCATTATGAGGGTGCAGAGTTACAGCAGACTAATTAAGCTGTGAGGCAGTTTGGCCTCCAGGAAGGCTAGAAAGTCTCAAGGAAACCCCTAAGACCCTCCTTCCCTCTTCTTTGTACAGTTACTTCATTCTTTCTCATCAAATTCTTCTACTTCTTTTCTAAAAAACAATTGATATTTTCTCTGTATGGCCCATGTTTTTCCTACTCTTAAGATTAGATGCATATGGAGAGTTTAAAACTTCTGTTAACCACACCAACTATCCTTCACAGTCATTGCATTAGACTTTCTTGGAGTACGGCTTTTTAAAAATCTCAGGCCACAGAGATGACAAGGCTGATGATATGTGTTTGATGCCTAGGACTCATGAAGTGGAAGGAGAGAACTGATTTCTTCTGACTCCTATGTGAATGCTGTGGCACACACATGCCCTTCCCTCATTGAAGGAGTACATGTAATAATAAGATAAAGTTTTAAATCATCTGAAGGGATTTCACTCTGAATTCAAGGTCAAGACCTGTGTTTTGGTCACATGGACAATCTTTCCAACTCTTTCATTTCAAGTGGAGATGCAGATTTGCCTATGGTTGTATTAGATATCTATGCTATTATACTCAGGGTCTATAAACAATGTATTCAATGGAACAGATATTGTTTTAGCTTGCCAGGATATTGAAAAGGTACTGTCAAAGTTCCAATCAGCTATACAGTATCTTCGCTGTCAAATACCAACACACTGACAAAGTGTACTGTAAAAACAGGATAGTCAATATATCCTCAAAATACAAAACTCAGTGGCTCGTGTTGAAGCACCACTCATGTCCGACCCAGCAGTAGGGGCTTAATGTTTATCCTTTAAGTTGCTCTTCAAAACAGATGTCATTCTCCCACCTCAAATGAGCAAGATGTGCATCATGGAGAGTCTTTACTTTTGCTGCAGATAAGCTGCATGGAAGTGGGGCAGGAAGAACTGGCTCCAGAGGGATCTTTGCTTTGTTATGGCAACTGCCTGCATCTTACACACACATTGTGTATCTAAAATATTAATATCCTAAAAATCAGTATGTAATATAAGTATCTTTTATGATCGTTTGGTTGAATACACATATAGACCATACATATGTATGTTTACATGTGCACATACATGAAAACGCACATAGTCTTTTCAATCTGAGTTTGGTGGCACACATTTAGAATTCAGCACTTGGGAAATGGGACAGGAGAATCAGGAATTCAGGGCCAGCTGCAACTACCAAGATAATTCAAAGTAAGCCTAGGCCTCATGAGACTCTGTCTTAAAACATCAAAGCCCCAAAATAAAATTTTTAACAAAAAATTTAAAATGCATAATATTTGAATATTTGAGAATTTAAGTCAAATAGCATCCTGAAGCCATCATGAGGACTTACATTGCATGACATCATCACCTACTATTTACCAGTGTTTCTTCTATTATACTTGGATAGTTTGTGGAACTTTAATAGAAATATCCGCTAATGTAATGATTATGCTGATGCTGATGGGAAAAAGCAACTTGTTTATAATTATGTATCCCAGCTGCATTTCCCCCACTACATTTGCATTAAAATAATTATTTAAAAGGACAAAAATAACAAAGTTAAGTGCTGCTGAAAGCAACATTGTTTCTAGTGTTCTATTTTATTAAGGGAAAAAATCGCCACCAATATGTTGAAAACCTTTAAAATATCAAGCAGCTTCTATTTGTCATTATATTTAAATCTCAACTACATACAATAACCATTGACTCTGCTTTGGCTATACCTGCTTTAGATGCATTTCATAATTATTTTAAAACAAAGAATAAGTAGCATTGAGTAGCTATTCACAGACTGGGTTAATGTACTGTCTCTAGCTCAGGTACTCAGCCCTCAGAAGAACCAGTCATCAAGAGGAGAAACTTAAAAAGTAGATTAGCAGCTTTGTAATGCACAGGCCAAGGCCTAGCACTCGCAGTTCTACCATAAAATAACATTTCATCTTCTTATTTTGAGAAGTTACTACCTGTAATGAGAATTTTAGGAAAGACAGGAGGCTACAGAAAATTTTCTACAAAGTAATGACCCTGTTGTGTTCATTTCTTAAAAAATCTATATTCACATAGCTTTAAAAAAGATGTTTAGAGTAAGACTAGGGAATTAAATATTAATTTAAACCCATGTGTATTTCTCCCACTCACAAGTATCAAGCTATTTAGCCACTTTTGGCATTATCGTGTAAAGGGTTCTTCTTCAAAAACAACATGTTGAACATGGTGTGTTCATATACCTTTGAGAGTCTGATTTCAATTATTAAAGATATACCTGCAGATACAATCTTGATGCTTTTTCATGGTACAATTTCCAGGTATAGATTTTTGAGGAAAAACTGTACTCTTTTCCACAGTCACTATACCATTAACATAGCCACCAGCAGTGTGCCAGGATTTTAACATGAATACCACCTTGCTATGCTCATTTCTATACTCTTCATCCTAGTGAATGGTGTTATCTCCCCATGACTTTATTTGCATTTAGTTTGAGCAGCTTCTCATAATCTTCCTGGCCATCTGTGTGGCTTTTTTAGGAGAAATGTCTTTTCATGACTTTGTGCCTGTTATTTTTGTTCGTTTGTTCGCTTGTTTTTCTCAATCAGGTTCATGTTTTTGCTGTAGAATTTGAGTTTCCTTATGTAGTTTAGAAATGGGTCTTTTATCAGCTACATAGCTTGCAAATATTTCTTCCTAGAAGTTGGCCTCAACATTCTGTCTGTTGCTTCCTTCTCTGTATGAAAGTGTTCTGTTTGGAGGCAACAACATGGATCCAGTCTTTCCTTCATTCTTCTGTATGTGGACATGCATTTTTAACCTATTCCTTTTAGGATGCTGAAGTAAATTCTTTATTTAATTTTTAAATCATAAAATTGTCTTGAATTTTGTTAAATTACTTTCTTCATGTACTGAAATGTCCATATTTTGCCTGCCATTCAGCTTATATGCTGTAACACATCTAATTATTTGTATATATTAAGTTCCCTATGTATCCCAGTGATAGCACTCATATTCTGAGTGCCTATAAGTTTTGTATTTAATCCTTTTAATGTTCCTTTGCTTTGTTGACTAATAATTTGCTGAAGTTTTTACATCCATATTCATTGGGCATAGTGACCTATAGTTTTTCTTTTTTGTGTAATGTATTCATTTAGCTTATTGTAATGGAGTGGTGCTAGCCTCTTAAAGTGATTTGAAAGTGTTTGCTATTCTATTAAAAAGGATGAACATTTTTTTCACTAAATGTTTGCTAAAATTCATCCTGCTGCAATTTGGTATTGGGTATTCTTTTGGGGGGGGAGGTTTTTGATTCCTGATTTAAACATTTTTGTTACTGGCATGTTGTGGCTTTATTTTTCATTGGTTTAAATAAGCTGTATGGTTTTTCAGGAGCTGTATAATCAATTCTATGTTGTTGAAGTAGTTGTCAAATAATTGTTTATAATGGTTTTTTTCTATGACATCAAATATAAGACCTCAAGGGAATTTCATTTTTAAATCTTCTCTCATTTTTCTTAGTCAAAGTAAGTATTTATTGATTCTGTTTATCTTTGCAGAAACAACCTCATGTTTTCAATTGTTCCTGGTGCTTTAATAATCTTTATTTTATGTATTTCTATCCCAATAATTAAATTATCCTATGCATTTTGGTTTGTTTTTTACAAGTCTATCAGTGTATAAAGTTAGGTTTTTATTGAGTATCTTCCTTTTGGTTAAATAATATCATCATTTACTCTTAAAATACTCTTGTTATTACTATTTTTGGATAAGTCCTATTGTATTTTTGCTTGTCTCTACAATATATTTTGGTTTTTTTTTAGTCAATAGCTTATACTTTAATTTCCACACATGTTTATAGGTCTCCAATTATCTGTTATTATTGATTTCTAGTTTTATTCTTTTGTAGTTGAAGAGGACACAAGAGACTATTTCATTTTTCTTAAATTAATTAAAACTTGTTGTGTGACATGATCACTGCTATAGCAGCACAGAAAACCAGTGTGTCATCAGAAGAAGTTCAGCAGGTTACATGTGTCCATGTGATAGCTCTACTTGGTTTAGAGTTGCTCTGTTGAGATGGAGTAATCCTATGAACAGATATAATTCTGTGACAATTATTAATTCTATTGAGAAATTTGTTTCCTTACTATTACCATCCAGATAGCCCAGAAGTTTTTGAATGTTGGTACTGATATGCCCCACAATTATTATAGTTCTGTCTGCTAGCTCTTTAGATTTGTTGGCATTTACTTTATAATTTTTGTGTGTTCTGAGGCTGAGACTCTAATGTTGGGAGGTATCTGTCTAATCATTACATTTTCTGATTGCATTTGCAAATTCTTATTGTATACTACCTTCTTTTATATTGTATGTTTTACTTACTAAAAGTATATTTTGTTTAAAAATGAGCACAACTACAATTGTTCTCTTTGGTAATTCTTTGCGTGAAAAATCCCATTCTATTCTTGTTGATGAGTTGTTTGCTTGTTTGTTTGTTTGATTAGAATTTTTGAGATAGGTTCTCATAAACCTGGCTGACTTCAAAGGCACAAACCTTTCTGTCTCAGCCTCCTGATTCTGGGTTTAGAAGCAATCATGTGTCAACATATCTCAGTTATACATCTTTAATTCAAAGGTGAGTTTCTTGTAGGCAGTGTGTAGTTGAATCCTTTTAAAATTCAGTCATTCTATGTCATTTTACTGGTAACATCATTTTTATTTTAAGTAATTATTGACTTTAAAGTAATTGGTAAGAAATTACTACTGTCATTTTACTAATTGTTTTCTATGTTATTTATGATCACTTAGAACTTTCCTTTTACTTTGCTTTATTTTTAGTTTGATTTTTTTGGTTTTTGTTTTGCAGTGATAATTTTTTGTTCTTTTACTTTTTCATTTTTATATTTACCATACTCTTTTCCCCCTTTTGATGATAAGACTTTCATTAAAACTCTTATAACAGTGTATTTGGAACAGATAGCAAATTAACTTCATTTGCATGCAAAGGGTCTACATTCTTTACTTTATTGCCACCAAAGTTATTTATTACACTTTTATATTGTGTATCCATTAAGGTTAAGTTATAGATTATAATTGTACTCAATACTTTTGTCTTGTACTACTTGTGCTAGAAGTACAAAGGATTGGATACCATCAATGTAGTATTACACTATTCTGTTTTGTGTATATGTATCTTTACCAGATATTTATATTTTCATATAGCAACTTTGTATTTCTTATAAATAAGTTTACTAGTGACTAACTCCCTCAGTTTTTAAATATCTTGTAAAGTCTTAATCTTTCTTTCATTTTTGGAATGCAATTTTTCTAGATACAAAATTCTTGATTGACAGTTTTTATTTCAGCCCTGTGATTATGCCATCCCATTTTCTCCTGTTTTATAAAATGCTTCTTGATGACCATGCTAATAACCTTATTACTTTATGTAACTAGTCATTATCCTCTTTTGTTGTCAAAATTATGTCATGTCTGAGTTTTTATTTATTTAATCATAATCTGTCATTGTAAACATTGGTTTCACCATATTCCATATTTGTTGACTATTACATTTATCATTATTAATAATTATAATTATTACTTACTACTTTGTGTGTGTGTGTGTGTGTGTGTGTGTGTGTGTCTGTCTGTCTCTCTGTGTGTCTTTGTCCCCGGGAGCATGTCATGGAACACATACAAACGTCAGGGAGAGTTAATTATTTCTTTTCACCATGTGGCATCCAGGGATCAAACTTAGATCATCAGTCTTGGTGGCAAATGCCTTCACTTATTTAGACATCTTGCCAACCTCATTATCTCTTGTGAAGGATTTTTTTGCTGCTGTCCTTCTCCTTTTTAGAATGCTCCCGAGTACATCATTTGACTTGTTGGCAGACCATAACTCTTGGAGAACTTTTTCACTCTCATTCATTATTTGTTTTCTGGTCAGAATATAGAATTCCCAATGATTGTCTCTGGAATTATTGATTCTTCTGCTTGATTGACCATACTCTTAAATATCTTTTATATTTTTCAGTGCAGTCCTGGTATTCTTCAGATCTAAGACTTCTATCAGATTGAATTGACATGTTGAATGTTTCTTTTTGTTCATGTGCTGTTTTGCCTGGTATAATTTATCTATCCATGTCCACTGGTAGCTTGATTAAGTTTTTTTGAAAATATTATTATGAAAATTTTAGATATTTCAAATATGTATTGGGGGTTAAAGAAAATTCAGTGCTTTTATTTGTTAAAACCATATTTTCCCAATTCTTCATCATTCTGGCATACTTATGTGCATATTTGAGAAAGTGGCAACTTCTGTTAGCATTCATAAGTTTGTTTTCCAATGAAAAGATCTCACTAGTCAGCCAGATTCAAATTATGGTTAGACTAGCCCATGGAATGTGCGTGTGGGGCCAGCTGTCAGGGTTATTAGGCAGGCTGATCTAAATATTGATTCTTGTAGGTTGGTGAGTTTTCTGGGAGGGCACATCTGGATGGTTGGACATCTAGCTTCTGGCTAGATGACTTAGTTTGGTATTTCTCATTGGTTATATGGAGGAATGAACCTCTTACAGGGATACACCATTACCAAGGCTGGCTGTTTGTTTGGCTCGCCCATGACTGCTTTAATTGGGTGAGGCTACCAGGTTTGGTTGAATGAACAGCTGATGTCTATATTCTAGTTACTGGCATCTCTTGCTCTTATTCCTTGCTCACCCTAAGGGTTTATCTTTGCCTATTTGCTTATTAGGTGAGGTGAAATTGAACTGTCTTTTCTCCACTGGAGAGACTGTGTCTTGAGTTTATTCCTGTAGTCCAGTTTAGAGAAGGAACTGTATAAAGAAATTAATTTTCTCATTCTGTTTTAACATAGGTTTTCTCAAATTTTGTGCTCCACTGAGACACCAATTTCAGTGATTTTCACAAGGAGTTTTTGTGAATAACGGCAAATTTCATTTCTGTATGTATACTAGTGTTTGGATGTTCTACTCCATTACTCCTATCTTGCTGAAACCATTCAATTCACATCTTGCTGGTGTCACTCCTTAGTGCACTTTCCAGTTTTCGTCCTCCTTTTCTTTCATTCACTTACTTGAGGACAGGGTTTTGCTAGTGATACAGGCTGGTTTTCAACTTCTTTTGCAGACCAGGCTGACCTTGAACTTATGATACCCCTGCTTACTTTAAAATACGATAATGAAGGATGGGAAGAGAATGACAAGAAAGATGAGTATGTGTATGTGTACTCTTCTTGTTAAAATATACTGAAGTAGCTTCTCCTAAAAGGAATAGAATAGAGAATATTTTGATCAGGAACAAGTGTTTTTAGGAATAGAGGCAGTTCTGCTTTAGGGTCTTACAAAATGCCTCATCAATAAAGAAACATCTGAGCTAGTACCAGAAGTGGAACAGCATAGAAATAACACATATAAGAGTTTTTAGCATACTATCTTTGTGAATCAAATGAATTAGTTCCTTAATATATTAGCTGAGTTAACAGCCATAACATTGGCTGCTAGTTGCTTTCTAGTAACTGCAATCCAATGTGAAACTAACAGCCTGTAGACTGTTCCTCATAAGGTGTACCCTTTCAAAGAAAGAAAGAGAGAATTCACTTTAAGAAAGGGCTTTGACTTTGAGATCTTCCCCAAATAATAAAAACATGTTGACAGTTTTTTTAAAAAATGTCCATCAAGAAGGTAACGATTGCCATATCCAGAGGCCGAGGGGTACAGCAGGTGACACTGGTAGCAAGATGTCAATGACTGAAGTCAGAAAGACCTGGGGACTGGCCTAGGGTGGCACCTGACAGCAAATCCATGTCACACAAAAGAGTCCGTGTGACCAAGGGAGAGTGAGGAAGGGAAATTCAAGAAGCTGACATTTAAGAAAGGTGATAGCAGTCATGTTAAATATTGAGACTTGAAATAAAACAGCCCCGGAACTGCAAGTCAACAACACAGCAGCTAATACTTGCTTTTGGGTTAAGGAGCTATTAACCCTTGCATTTCTGGAAATAGTCTCTGACAGAGACAAAGCAGCACAGAGGAGCTAGTGCAAGCCAGTGCATCATTAAGAGGCCACCTTACAACAGGGATAGAGACACACATGCAGAGCATACGTGGAAGGACAAATGCGAAGAAAATACGAAGTGTTAGCATGTTTGTTTTTCTTTTTCTTGGTAATTCCACCTCACCATTAAGGACCAGTTGTTCCATCACCCTACAGTAGCATCTACCACCCAAGGGTTAGGTTAGCATGTAGTCAGTTTCCTCAATGCTTTGTCACCATGATCTAAGAAACTGCCAAACACATTTAATTTTCAACCGTATTTTGTGAGAGAGTATTTATGAAAAACCTTATGTGAACTAACCACCAACTTTAACTTGGCTACTATACCGAACAGCAGACAAAAATTTGATATGAACTACACTGCACTGGGATATTCTCCAGCAAACAGCGCCTACAGCAGATGGGAAGTAAACTGTGCTCTGCTGAGATATTACCCAACATATAGAGACTGCTGCAGCATTTCGGAAATGAATTAAACACCCCAGCTCTGTTATCTAGTCAATAATAAAACACAACAGCTCATTGGGGTGCTTTTCAGTATATCTTGGCTATAGCATATAGGAAGTGAACTACCCACTGTGGGCCTGATGTACTGAATATGATATATGCAAAGTGATGTAGAATGAAATAGAAGAACTTCTTAGAGAACGGGTTTAATGAGTTACCAAAAGAAAACCCCATCCAACACTTCAATCCAGGAGCAGAGTTCTCTGCTGACAGTGTCTGTGTCCTGTGCGGGGCCATTCACTTGCTCAGATAGAGCTCAGCAGGAAGAGACGAAGCAGAGAGTATTTAAAGTCCGCATTAAGCCACAGTATTCTCATCATCCAGGGTTTTTTTGTTTATTTTTGTTCATTGTTTTAAAACAATTTATTGTATCAGTAGGCACAGGCCCTGAACAAGTTTGTACCAGGTTCTCTGTGTATATATTACGGCCTTAAGTTTACTATTTCTATGGCACTCCTGAGCATGTGAATGAGTAGTTCTCTGATTCTTGTGCCATCTCTTGGGCTCTTTTCCTTTTGTTGGTTTGCCTTGTCCAACTTCAGTGTGATGGGTTTTCTTTTATTTTAAACTTGCATTTATTCTACTATCTGTACCTCACATTTCTAGCAAATATCCTTTTGAAATACAATATTTTATTAATTCTTTGAGAATTATATACAATTCTTTTTGATCATATTCTCCCCTATACTTTCTAACTCTATCCAGATCCACCTTCACTGCCTTCCCAACTTCATGTCATTGTTTCTTATTTTTTTTTATAACCCATTAAATGCAATTTGTGCTACCTACAGAGGTATAGGTGCAGAGTCATTCACTAGGGCCTGTCTGCACATATCATAAGGGATTGAACCCAATTATTTCCAGGTTTATTTTGCCTCAACCAAATTTAAAAGTGTTTTTTTTTTAATTTCTAAAATGTCACTACTGATTAGAGAAAAATTTAAATATAATATGATTTCTAAGTCAATAAAAACCACTGTTCAACTGTAATGTATCCCATTTGGGTTTCAGAACCACATGGAATTGATATTTACCATCTCTAGATGAAATAGGAAGGCTCATGGTTATGTATTAATGATTTTCAAAGTTAGGAGTTTGAGCCAGCAATTCCATCTCTGTCTCATAGCTATAAATGAAATCAAACAAACAAAAGGCTATACAGTGATTCCATAGATCCCAAGACTGAAATAGTGAGCAGTTAAGTCTGGAGTTGAAATAGGTCTCATGACTTCCAGGGTTCTGTCATGCCATCCATTTCTTTTTGACTTGTTTCTTCACAACTTCAGACTGAGCTTTACTCAGTTACTTAACACACGAAATAAAAGACAGTTTTGTTCCAAATTGCCAGGTAGGTTACTTTCACCTTGAATTTTCCACAGCAAATGAATGGGTTCTCACACTCAGCTTTATTGTGTTTGTCTAATCCCATATTGCCCAGAGGGTCATATATTATAAATTCTGAATCAGTAGCATTTATGGCCCATTTGACCCAGTGACTCTGCAGTGGCTAACTATGTTTGTATTCTTGCAATACATACTGAAGCTAGGCGGGGTTTTACATGGTAAGGTTCAAATTTTTCAGATCTGATTTTTTATTTTTCTGCCCATTCTAATCTCTGCCTGAAGTAGCTATCTAGCCTTGTAGTGGTAAGGAAATAGTCTGTTTTTATAGAGACAATTTCATTTTAAATTACTTCTCAGGCCAAAGACTGCCATTTAATAAAAGTTTGGAACCCTACACAAAACCAATAAAAGGCATTAAAATTACTTATTAGTCATGGTACTTCCTTCCTCTGTCACCAGATAGTCCTGTTTTGATAGCTCCATTAAATTCAGGCTTATTCCACATTTTTCTTTGGTTTCCTTTTACAACACATAGGTATTATTTTTAAAATCCTCTCTTCATATAAAAGCTGTACATTATTACACAGAAAAGTATTTAATAGTGAAGAAGACATGTCAAATAATTGGTGTAAATAATTACTTTAAAATGTTAGCCAGGAACACACTACAATTTAAGCCAAAAAGACCAACAAAGAGGTTAATTGTATACCCAGGGCTGTAGAGTTCTTTGCATATTTCGTTATAAGCAGCTGAAATGAACTTTGTGTTTCAACGACTATGAACAAACATGACTTTACTAGTTACTGCCTAAAAAAAAAAATAAGATGAAACCCTATGCATTTCTGAAACTAATTAAGTCTAAAAATCTCAGTTTCTAATGCTAACAGGCTGAAGTAATCTCCACAGCCCTAACAGCCCTATCCCAATCAAGTGGAAAGCATGGTATGGAAACAACATTTATCTATGACATACTTCAATATTTTTTGGAGGCTATTACTATCTCCAACAGGATCTATTATGATTTAAAACTGTCTTTTTATTGATATTCATTGTTTTCCCACCTGACAGCATCCAGTGATTTATATCAATCTTCTCTTAACATGAGAATTAAAGAGTCTGCAATATATCTTAAGTGGAAGGGCACTTTTTCAATATGTCTCAAGATTTTTAACACAGCTGTCATTTTTAAAAACCTTACCTCTTCTCAGTTAGGAAGGGTTTAGAGAAGAAGGCAGCTCTGTTGATAACACTGCTTTTATCTGAAGCAGTAGAAGATTCAGAAATTAGTACGGCATATTGATAATGCCTTTGTTTATGGCATTCCTATTCTTTAGGTATGGAAGCACCGCAGTCAGCTGTCAATCATTACATGGCAACATAAAGTTCTTCCCCTGGCTAGGAGATTTGCAACTATACCAGCGCTGGTAAACTAACCACCAAATTATAGCCTTTTCTCCTCCCTCACCCAGATTTCACAGGGGCTGCACACCCAAATAAATGCCTCTTGGCTACCCATTCATCTAACAGCTGGAAAGATGACACTTGACATTTGGAAACTTTCCTGTGAAGATTGCTGCAAGGCTTTCCCATTAGCTTCCTGGTGAGACTGTAAGGTCGAATAAGCTGCCTCAAAACCTGCAAAGGGTAACGGAAATACTCTAATAGTAAGCTTGTGCAATTTAAATTTCTAATTCTCAAATCAGAGTTCTTCAGATATTATAGAAACCACTGGTTTAAGTGGGGGCAGAAGAATGCCTTTGAAGATGTGGAATTAAAATTACATTTTAAGCAATGATAATGATGAGAAACTCTACTTTATTTAGAGCTAGGAGGGAAGTCTGCTATGGCATGGGAAAGGACATCGACATAGGTAAGTTCTTGTTAAGTGGATTTTAAAATTCATGGATATTATGGTTTTAGTACTTGTTCATTCTCATTCAGAGCATTAATACAAGGCTCAGTTAACACTATTCTTTAAAAAAATTTCTTCATGAGCATTGTTGCCACAGTTTCAAATTTCTTACAATCTAATACTATATATATTCATTGTGAAACACAGTGAGTTTGACACAAACCTAAAATCATAAACATATTTAAGTGCTACCATCTTATAAATATTGCAAACATGTATATATAATTCCTTTTAAAGACACTTCCAATCAGGAAGCTTGAATAACTTTACTGCTAAAGTTGTTAAAAAGAGAAATCAAATCTTTGCAGAATATTTAATATTAAAAAAGGACAAAACAAAGATTTCTTATTACTGTGAATGCAACTAATTCAATCTGGTAACCCTGGTGATGAACTTCATGCACTGTACTCTATTCTGAGTTCTCTACCTTCAAAGTATCTTTATACTTGCCTGTTCTTATGTGTTAACTATTTCTCAAGGGAAGATTGACAAGATTGAATAGGCTTCTCTAAATGCTCAATCATTTGTCCACAGGTCAGTGAAATTAATAAACTATTTGAGGAAAAAGTCTGTTGGAGGACATTGAAGGAGCAGGAGACAGGAATGATATAAATTTCATTTAACTGGACTTTCATCTGAAAATGGAATGTTTTTTAAACATCAGTTTAATATCGTTGGACCGTACAACCTTAGCAACAGTGAGAGAAAAAGATTCTAGTGGATGTGACAAATCACACCAATTCATAAACTAACATGAACTCAGGTCATAGGAAGAAGATGCAATACATAGAAATGGTTGGACTTCTTTCTTTTTAAGCTAAAACTGCAGTCACCATTGTATCCTGCCTCAATAGTGGGGCTATCACCTTAATTTTTGTCTTGCAGGCACCCAAATCACATATTCCTTTCACATAACTTATTGAACTACCCTCAGATGGTAATGACTTTCTGTCACTCTTGACCTAGGGCAGGTTTGAACTAGTGACCAAGAGGTTAAAGGCTCTGTATCTCATTACCAATCCCTTGAGACACCTTGTTCCCTCAACAGTTAGTGATTCCTTTGTGCCTGCATCAAGTCAGAAGAAAACACACACACAAACACACACACACACACACCTCAAGCAATAAAAAGTAGACTAAAAATATACAGAATTTAAGATAGACCTGGAGAACTTAAACACATAAATAAAAACATACCACGTACTACATACAATCAATCATTAAAGAACATTTTCAGTTTTCATTAGTATAGCTATATATAATCTTCATTATTGGATAAAAAACAATATTGAAATCTACAGTTGAAGACAACCATAGTTAGTAAGCACTCATGATTAAAAAAATAAACCTTGCCAAAAAGAGTATGTATACATATAAACATATGCATCTTTTACATCTGTTCTAAGACTATTCTGTGACACAAATTGGTTTCAGAAGTGTGGCAACTAAATAAATCAAAAGAATAATGCAGGCTCATAAATAAAATAACCAAAATCATATTGGTTACCTTAACATTGATAGTTATCACAGGATTACAGCAGATTGCAATAACAGATAAGGTTTGTAGAAGAATAAAAATGAATACCATTTAGGAATATTCATGCTTCCAGACTCCGCTGTATCATGGAGACCCTGAACCTAAAGCAATAATGAACAATATAATGCTTGACTTTATAGATAATTGTTCAAAGATAATGTCACTGATTGCCAATCAACAAAATTCTGTACCCTTTCGATATAATAATCCTGTAGCCACATGTTCAGCAGCTCTTGAAATCACTTATATATGTATAATACTAAAATATTCTACATATGCATTATCTAGTGCCTTATCTGCGCTTGATTTTCATGGAATGAATTTTCCCTGGAAGAAAATATTTCCTTTACTCTTCCTTTCACCACATTTTAAAAAATAGGCTCTATACAATTTCTGTCCTTTATTTGGATTTCCACCCTCACCAACTGGTTTCTTATTTATTCTTCTATAATAACTTTTGTGTGTTTTCTTAGATATTTATATTTTGTCATTACAGTTTACATCTGCTTTGTATATTAGCAACACCTAACTTCAGTCATCTATTTTCAATACTGATAATGAATACTGATAATGTGCTTGGTATTATATTTAAGAAGTGGCCTCCTATGCCAGTCTCTTCAAGACTACTGCCCACTTCCTCTTCTATCAGGTACAGTGTAACTGGATTTATGTTGACGTCTCTGATTTACTTGGACTTGAGTTTTGTGCATAGTGTTAGATATGAATCTATTTGCAATCTTCTACATGCTGACATCCAATTATTTCAGCACCATTTTCCTGAAGATGCTTTCTTTTTTCCATTGTACAATTTTGGCTTCTTTGTAAAAAAAAATCAGGTATTCATAGGTGTGTGGATTAATGTCAGGGTCTTTAATTTGATTCCATTGATCCATGTGTCTGTTTTTATGCCAATACCAAGCTGTTTTTTTTTTATTACTATAGCTCTGTAGTAGAGCTTGAAGTCAGGGATGGTGATGCCTCTAATAGTTCCTTTATTGTACGGGATTCTTTTGGCTATCCTGGGTTTTTTGTTTTACGGTCTGAAGTTGAGTATTGTTCTTTTGAGGACTGTGAAGAATTGTGTTAGAATTTTGATGGGAATTGCACTGAATCTGTAGACTGGTTTTGGTAAGATTGCCATTTTTACTATGTTGATGCTACCTATCCAAGAGCATGGGAGATCTTTCCATTTCTGATATCTTTTTCATTTTTTTCTTCAAAGACTTAAAGTTCTAGGTAACAAGGAGGACCCTAAGAAGGACATGCATGATTCACCCTGAGAGGTGGAAATATCTAAGATCTCCTGGGTAAACTGGGAGTGGGTAAAGAGGGGAGAGGATGGGGGATAAGAACATGACAAACTGGATGGTTAAGTAGGGAGAAGGTGGAAAGGGAGAACAATAAAAGAGATATCTTGATAGAGGAAGACATTATGGAGTTAGGATGAAACCTGGTGCTAGAGAAATTTCCAGGAATTCCCAAGGATGACCCCAGCTAAGACTCCTAGCAATAATGGAGAGGGTACCTGTACTGCCCTTCCCCTGTAATCAGATTGGTGGCTACTCTAATTGTCATCATAGAACCTTCATCTAGTGACTGATGGAAGCAGCTGCAGAGATCCACAGCTAGGCACTGGGCCGAGCACCTGGAGTCCAGCTGAAGAGAGGAAGGAGGGATTGTATGAGTGAGGAGCAGGGGGCGAGGGGGGGGGCCGTATCAAGATCATAATGAGGGAACCCACAGAGAAAGCTAACCCAAGCTAGTGGGAGCTTATGGACTCTGGACTGACAGCTGGGGAACCAGCATGGGACCAAATAAGCTCTTTGAATGTGGGTGACAATAGTGTGGCTTGGTCTGGTTGTGGGGCCCCTAGCAGTGGGACCAGGATTTATCCTTGGTGCAGGAACTGGCATTTTGGAGCCCATTCTATATGGTGAAGGGGGGAGGGGCTTGGGCCTGCCTCAATTTGATATACCAGACTTTGTTGATTCTCCCTGGGAGGCTGACTGTTTCTGAGGAGTGAATGAGGGTGGGGTGGGTGGGTAGGGGTTAGTTGGGGGGGGAGCAGAAGGAGGGGATAGAGAGGGAACTGTGGTTGGTATGTAAAATGAAAAACAAATAATTTCTCATATTGCACTGACCATCAACAATAAAATTATTTTTTGTTGCTACTTAAAAACAGAAGAAGAATATTGATAGGACTAATATTACTTGTATTACTTCGCCAATAGAAGTAAACCAGTTGGTCTTTGAGATCATCTATTACATTCAGTTAGAATTTACAACGCAATACTCCATGTGGGATTATATGAGTTTTCCCACAACCAGTATGACTGTTTCAGAGAAAACAAACCTTCGATCTGGGTTACGAATGTAGCACTTAGCTTGCATCCTATTCCAAGTTGGCTTTTCCATAGGCTATAACATGATGACTTCTAATACACTTTTTTTTCTTCTATGCTCTTACTTATTTTTTTGCAAATAAATCACTTTGTAAGTTAAAAGTACAACAAAGTAAGTGCTTCTAGATGATGTCTTTACGTATAAATCACACTGATATTAAATCTTCCCTTTGGTGCTTCTATGATGAAGGATCTGAGATACCTTAGAGATCCTTAACCAACTTGGTTGAAACTACGAGACTAACTAGATAATTAACTTCTTTCCCTTTCATTCCTGCGATACAGTAAGGATGTCCAAAGGGAGCTGAATATTACAACCCAACGGAAAGCCTCTCTGTGCATAGAAACATTCTTATTGTACCAGTGAGCTGTGTTTTGATCACCTCTCAGTTGCCTCTTCCTTATCCTATTTGTAGTTATAAATGTAAATAAATATTACATAACTAATAAGTAACATGAATTTGTAAAAGAGACAAAAGTGATCCATGAAAGTTAACTTGTAGGTGGCTCAAAAGATGATAAAAGTAAGTTATAAAAATCTTATAAAATTATTGTTAAGTTGCTTGTTGTTTGAACAAGTGAAATAGTTGCATGATAACTATGTAAAAATCCCAAATTGCTTCGATTTATTTTGAAGATGTTGTTATATTTCTCACATCAGAATACACACATTGTAGACAATAGATTATTAATAACTTTAGATTGGAGACATAATAAAACTGCAACTAAAATTTATTACAAAGTATTTCGTGCATGAAAAATAATAAAAAATTAAAAAGAGAAAAGAGAGAGATAAATTTGGGCTGGAGAGAGGGTACAGTATTTAAGAATACTCGCTGCTCTTCTATGAGACTTATTAGATTGCTAACACCTGCATCTTGGCTTACAATGATCAATAACTCTAGTTCCAGGGGACCTGATACCCCCTTCTGCTCCCTGAGGGCACCAGATAGGCATGTGGTGCATAGACACATGTACAGGCAAAACACTTATACACATAAAATAAATATTTTTAATTAAAAAACATTTGTATCTTAGTATTTTTAAAAGAATGCTCTGAATTTATTCAACTTATATTAATGGGCTATATTTAAAGTGCCTTATTTTTGCCAACAATTAGAAAATGGATTTAGGTCTCTAATACACATGTACTTCTCTTCATCTTACTTTTCCTTTAATTTGGGAGGCATGGTCTTTCTTTCCTCAATCATTTAATTTAAGGTATATTGCAAACAAGAACTAATCTGAACCCAGAATCTGACCTCCAATCACAGTAATCTCATTTTCCCAGAGGAACACTCAAGCCAAGTTGTGACACATTCTTACATTAGAAGTTTTTAATACATGACATTGTAGGCAGAGATGCCAGGACTAGTGGTAAAGAAATGAAAACTTAGGCTTGAAAAACCAGATAAACAGACCAGTCTGGGCATTAACAACAGACACGTGTGGGCTCAACCCTTAGCTTCTTTACTGATAAGATATTTAACATGAACACGTTGAAATATTTAACCTTTGTTTTTAAAATCTATTGAAAAAAATTAGATATTCACTGCTCATGTGAAGTTATCACAGGAAAAATAAAATAATGATGACATATTAAGTGATTAATGAGTTGAAGCTATTGTCACAATGATTCACAGTGAATATACAAAAGAAGATAAAGAACAAGGATACTCCACCATACCACAAGGACACTTGCTCAACTGTGTTCATAGCAGCATTATTCATGATAGCCAGAAACTAGAACCAACCTTGATGTCCCTCAACCAAAAAATGGATTTAAAAAATGTGGTTCATTTACAAAATGGAGTATTATTTGGCTGTTAAAAACAATGACATCATGAAATTTGCTGACAAATGGATGGAACTAAAAAAGATAATCCTAAGTGAGGTAACCCAGACCCAGAAAGACAAACATGGTGTATAATCACTTATAAGTGGATATTAGCTGTAAAGGTAACCATGCTACAATCTAAAGACCCAAAGAAGCTAAGTAACAAAGAGGACTCAAGGTTTGTGTGTGGGGGCACATGAATCTCACTGTAAATGGAAAATAGAATAGACATCAACATTGAATGGGGGAGGTGTTTGGATAGGAGGGTGGGGACGGGAACAGGAGGGATCAGGTGGGGAAGGATGGAGAGAGCAAAAATTTGGAGAGACAACTAGAATCTGGGAGCATCTCTGGGATGAGCTAAAAACTTAGTGCAATGGAAACTCTCAGGAATCTATGAGGTTGACCCTAGCTAGGACTCCTAGCAATGGGGAATATGTAGCCTGAACTGGTCATTTCCTATAACCAGACAAGTCTTCCAGTGGAAAGATTGGGACACCAACCCAGACACAATACTTTCAACCTAGAATTTGTCCTGCCTACAAGATGTGCTGGGGTAAAGAAGGCACAGAAATTGTGGGAGTGACCAACCAATGACTGGTGCAATTGAAGACCCATACCATAAGAGGGAGCTCACCCCTGAGGTCCAAAACCCAGAGGCAGGATATCCCAGAGACCTAGGATAGAACCAAACATGACTGGAAAAAAGTCAATAAAATGATTCCTAATGATACTCTGGTAAAATCATAGCCCAACTGTCTAGCCCAACTGTCATCAGAGAGGCTTCACTCATCTAATGGAAAAAGATACAGAGGCACACAGCTAAACATTAGGTGGAGCTTTGAGAATCCTGTGGAAGAAGGGAGGAAGAATTGTAGAAACCAGAGGGGTCAAGGACACTACAAGATACCCCAAAAAATCAACTAACCTGGGCTCATAGGGGCTCACAGAGATTGACCCAACAACCAGGGAGCCTGCATGGGACAGACCTAAGCCCTCTGTATATATGTTGCAGATGGATAACTTGGTCTTCTTGTGGGATTCCTAATATTAGGAGCAAGAGCTGCTTCTGACTCTTGCTTACTTTTGCGACCCTGTTCCTCATAATGGGTTGTCTCATCCAGCATTAATAGGAGAGGAGATGCCTAGTCTCATGGCAACTTGATATACCATGGCTGATATTCATAGGAGGCCTACCCTTTTTTTGAAGAGAAACGGTGGAGGAGCAGTAGATGTGGGTGAGGGGAGGTGGAAGAGCAGGACTGGGAAGAGAGGAGGGAGGGAAAACTGTAGTTGGGGATGTAAAAATAAACAAACAAACAAAGCCAGAAAAACCAAAAAAAAAGATCAAAGACATCATTCTTTAGTCTTCTAGATTCTAATAAGCCTTGATATCTGCTTACCTATTTTAAAGAATGTGCTGGTTATAATAAAACTGTCATTATGCCCTATCATGTATTTCTCCTTAACTTATTTCAGAAGGTTAAGACTCAAATTCAAACACTATTATAAGTTCTCCAAGAGACTAAAAGATTGATGGATTGATGGAGTTAGGTTTTTCCCTAATACAGAACTTTTCTTTATACACACACACACACACACACACACACACACACACACACACACACACATCACATTCACATAAAAATATTTTAAATAAATAAGTAGATTAAGTATGAAAATAAAACATAGAAATCAAATTCAAACCTTAAAGATTTATCAATTTAGCTGCGCTCAATTTTCAGTTTTGTACTTTCTCTCTGGATATTCTTATCATTATCTAGAATATTCAAAAATTCTTATTCAAGTGGCAGAAGAAAGTTCACATGTGTCTGGGCTCCACAGATATCAACCCATTAGAAACAATTATGATGGTGTTTTTGCTGAACCACTTATCAGTGCAGCAATTAAAGAAGAGTCAGTACATTTGCTTTTAATAAAATACTGCATTATCTTGGAATATTTCAGTGTCCCAAAGGACAAAGAACCCTTGCAATGTGAGTTCATCAGACTGGAGCATATGGTAGATTTTCTTTAGTACATTTTCAAAAGAAGAAATAATGACTTGTAAGGTAGGGAAACATTGACAAAATACCACGTTTTCCCACATTTACACCAGATCTGACACATCACTTCTATATGTGAACAATTTCTACCACATTATATGTCTGAAATTAAAAAGTATAAGCTAGATGCTTTCATCCTCCTGTGGAACTGCCGTCATTACAGATCTTTCCTTGCCCTTTCCCCGTATGGTCTATGTGTTCAAGGGCTGCATTAGTCCTCGCTTTACTTCTTGGTGAAAGCAGGAAACACTGCTGTCCAGGTGTGAGGCTGACAGGGCAAGAAGAGAGGTCCTGTGACAGCCCAAGGAAGGTGCTCCTGAGGCTGAAGAGAAAGCACCAGACTTTCCCAGTTCCCTCAGCTGATGTGCATTGTTCTGCATTCTGGACAGCAGGCACCCTTGTTTGGATTTTTCTTGGCGGGGGTAGCAACCTGTAAAACCTTCCCCGGTCATTTTTCCCCCCTTAAGTTCCAACAGTTCTAAAGACTTGAAATTCTTTTATTTTCTAGTTCTCTTTCTCTTCACGTGCCATGGTATTTCTGAATTCTCTGTTGGTTCCACAGCTTGACACTCATGTCCGCTTGTCCATGCTACCCCTCTATCTTTACATGTTTAATGATTGCACTTTATTAGACTTTCACTTCTACAACTGGTTCTTTTACTAGACTCTAATATTTTAAAGAGTATTTGTTTCCTTTCATATTGATGTGTCTCTATCTATGTGTTTATCACCACGTGTGTGGATGCTTCTGGAGACCAGGAAAAGGTATCAGATTCCCTTGAACTGGAGCTCTAGGCAGTTGTCCACTGCTCTGTGTGGTTGCTGAGAACTGAACACCGGTCCTCTGAAAAAGCAGCAAGCACTCCTAATGACTGAACCATCTTTCCAGCCCTGGCTTTGTTATCTTAATGGTAAGTTTTACATTTTATTTCACATATACAAGCCTTCAACTGAAGCGCTTTATAAAAGACAACACTTTAGCATACATGATTTATCAAATCAATGAATGAATGGCTTAACAGTTGATGCTCATGGATGAACAAATGGCTAAATATAATACTTGTGTAATTATTTATAATTACCTGTTCCAATGATCAAATACTAAGATCCTAAACTTTAGGTTTCTGTTTTAGAATTTTAAAAACATGTTTCTTAACACATAATTTTACGATATCATTTTAATGATAAAAAGGCAATGGGCTCTAATGACAATAATATAAGCAAAGACCTGTAGAACAGGCTCAGCAATAAGAGGTTTCCAGAAATTGCTTCACCTAATCTTTTCCATAATCCAATACCATAGCAGGAAAACTAATTACCATTATTTATTTATTTACTAATAACTGATTTACTCCTGAGAAGATCATGCCTAGGAGGGGTGGTATAACTTGCTGATGGTTGGTTTCTAAGTATTAGAAATGAGTTTGAAATCCTCTCTTCAATTCAGAATCCAAATCTGTAACCACAATAGTCTACCTCCCCTCCTTTACCCATTTTGATGCCTTTCCCACGTCAAGTGTTAGGCCCAGCAGCTGTCTCTCAATAAGTGGTAATTGAGGAAATTAACTAATGAAACTTAAGTGAAGCTCTCTTTGGAAAATTATGAAAATAATTGAAATCCCAACAAGGATGTCTTTAAATAACAGCATTTATCTAAAAATATATGTCAAAGAAATTATATATGCACAACTGCAGTGACTGTATGCTTTCATTCATGAGATAATATATGTATGCAATCATTTAAAAATATATTCTCTAGTGTGACAATTTTCCCCAAGATAAACTGAAAGGACAAGTAAGGTTGAGCTGGCTTTTTGGAGCTCACTACCTATGGTGGGACACCTCACACAGCCCCAAGGCAAGGGGAGGGGCTTGAACCTGCCTCTACTGAATATAACAGGCTCTGCTGACTCCCCATGGAAGGCCTTACCTTCTTGTAGGAGGGAATGGAGGATGGGTTGCGGGGAGGTGGGGAGGCTTGAGGGGCAAGAGGAGGGAAGAGGAGAATCTGTGATTGGTATGTAAAATGAATAAAAAATTTCTTAATAAAAAAGAATAATTTTATGTGTGTATGTGTGTGAGAGAGAGAGAGGAAGGGAGAGAGAACACACGTATTCTTGTGGGTAGTGCCCAGAGAGGGCACTGGAACCACCAGTGCCAGAGCTACATTTTGGAGCTTCCTGAATTGCGTGCTTGGAACCAAACTCCTATCCTCAGAAAGAACACCATCACTCTAGCCTCTCAGAAGTGTATCTCTCTAGCCTCTCAGAAGTATAGCTGGAGTTATCTCCAGTCCCGCTTGGGCCTGCAGCCACTCAGACACAAATAAACACACAGACGCTTATACTATTTCAACAATTTGGCCTAAGGGCTCAGGCTTCTTGCTATCTAGTTCTTATATCTTAAATTAAACCATTTCTATAAATCTATACCTTGCCACATGGCTCGTGGCTTACATCATGCTTCTCGTGGCAGCGGCTGGCATCGGTCTCCTGACTCAGCCTTCCTGTTTCCAGAATTCTCCTCTCTCTTTGTCCTGCATATACTTCCTGCCTGCCTACTGGCCAATCAGCACTTTATTTATTAACCAGTCAGAGCAACACATACAGAAAGACATCCCCAGCACAAAAGTCTAAATATTTGTATGTGTGTATCTATGTGCCTGTATGTACATGTGAGGGCAGGTGCCCACAGAGGCCAGGGGTGTCAGATTTTATGGAGCTGGAGTTACAGGTTGTTATGAGCTTCTTTATGTCAGTACTGGGGACTGAATTTTGGTCCTCTGCAAAAGCTAGTATATGCTCTTAACTGCTGAGCCATCTCACTCATTTTTAAGAAAATGATTCTGCCATTCTGCATATTTTTCCTATTGAATGCATGAATATATTCTTCATAGAAAGAGATAAGCATGGTCAGAAGTTTGCATACAGAATGTCCATTATGTGGGTGTCAATCATTAAATGTGGTGTCATTTGACAAAACTACTAGATATAAAGGGACAAGTAGAGTCCAGTGAGCAGGACCCAGACACAGAAGAAATCTTGGTCTGCTGTGCAAAATTTACAATCAGCATCACATTTCAGGGAGACTGAGCTTTATCTTGAATGCAAAGAGGAGACACTGGAAGGGTGTGAGTGAGGAAACTAGATTCAAGGACAACTTGGAGAAGGATGAGCGGTTGCAGTGTTGGGGCACTGGATTTGGGGATGCAAACATTTTCAAGAGAGATCACGGAGGCTGGAGGTACACTATAACCATGTGCAATGAGAAATCTCACATACTGTTTTATTGCTCCTGAAGGCCATCAGAGTGCTTCACACTTTCTATCTCCCACCCTGGCAGGAAGGTAGAAGTGTTGACTCCACTAAATGGAAAACTGGGCTTACTTTCCAGTTTGACTCAGTTTTAAAATGTAATTCAGTAGCTAGTTTGACATGTTAAATACTTCAGAAAAATACAAAACTCTTATTGAGTATTACATGTTTAATATTTCAAATACTGTCATTCTTAGAAACATGTACTTTTTTAAAGAATCACATTTCTCTTTATCATATTAAAAGTTTGTTTCTTTTATGAGTAAATGGAAGGTTAAGTGAAGTGCTTATTTAGTTTTTAAGTAAAATCTTTTCAGACTCATGAGAGTTAAAAGATGAAATAAGATCTCTGGCAGAAGCTTCCTACCCCACCCAGAGGTCAGGCCAGAGCCCTAAACCCCAAGTAAGACTGCTACCATGCCCCCAGCCCATCCTCCCAGCATAACCCCAACTGCCCGTCTTCTCTTGTCAAAATATCCTGGCCCACAAGTATGGTAGAATCCTCCTATCCCACCAGAGGCTAGGTCAGAGTCCTGAACCCCAAGTAAAACTATTCCCCCACCTCACTCATACCTGCTCAGGATAACACCAACTGCCTCTCTTCTCCTCATCACCATATCCAGCACCTCTGGTGGAAGCCTCTTACTCCATCAGAGGTCAGACCAGCATCCTGAGACCAGGTCAGATTCCTGAAAAATCAGGCAGAAACCTCCCACCCACCAGAAGACAGGCCAGCATCCTAAATGCCAGAGAACCCCTGGTGAGATCAGAAGCCACCCACTTCACCAGAAATCCAGCTCCCAACTTGAGCAGCAAATCCCTGCTGAACCAAAGGCCATCCAGACCATCAGAAGTCCATCCCCCAACTCAAGTGGAGACCCTCCACTCAACCACAGGGCACTCCTGTGGTTGAGAGGAAACAGAAACAAGGAAGAAAACACTCATCCAATAAAGGAAAACCCAGAAATTGGCACCTAGACCTATAATCACCCTAAACCCAGATGCCTAAACATTAGTGTAAGAACACAATAAACAACAGCCAGGGCAATATGTCACCACCAGAGCTCAGGTATCCTACTATAGCAAGCCATGAATAGTCAACACAACTTAAGGACAAGGAAAGGATCATAAAGCCAACTTTTTGAAGATGATAGAGGTCCTTAAAGATGAAATAAATAAATCCCTTCAAGAAATCAGGGAAATACAATTAAAAAATGGAAGAAATCAGTAAATCCATTAAAGAATGCCAAGAAAGAAAGAAAGAAAAAAAAACCAGAACCAAAACAAACAAACAAAAAACTCAAACAAACAGCTGAAAGATATTGATAAAACTCTTCCATACCTGAAAATGGCAATAGAAGCAATAAAGAAGACACAAACTGAGAGAATTCAGGAAATGGAAAATCTAGGTAAGCAAACAGGAATTACAAACAGAAGCCATGAGATGGAAGAGAGAATCTCAAGCATTGAAGACATGATAGAAGAAATAGATACA
>CABHPH010141070.1:7049-25826 GCA_902168325.1 Peromyscus nudipes
AAATCCACACACCCATGGACACCTGATTTCTGATTTTTAAAAAAGCCAGAAATACACAATGGGGAAAAAAGCCATCTTCAACAAATGGTGCTGGTCTAACTGAATGTTTGCATGCAGAAAAATGCAAATAGATCCATAGTTATCCAGAGGCTGGATAGCCCAGACACCTAGGATAGAACTGAACATGACTGGCCAGAAATAAATAAATAGACAGACAGACAGATAGATGATAGATAGATGATAGATAGATAGATAGATAGATAGATAGATAGATAGATAGTTAGAAAATTAAATAAATAGCAACAAAATTATTCTTAATGATATTCTGTTGTACTTATAGATCAGAGCATAGCCCAAAAAGGCTTCCTTAAGCAAGCGATGGGAGCAGATGCAGAGATCCACAACCAAACATAAAGCAGAACTCAGGGAAACTTGAGGAAGAGGGAGAGGGAAGACTTGGAGGAGCCAGGGTGGTCAAAGGCACCACAAAAACACAGCCCACAGAATCAACTAAGCAGGGCTCATAGGGCTCACAGAGACTGAAGCAACAAACATGGACTCTGTAAGGGTCTGAGCTAGTTTCTTTGCATATGTGTTATAGTTATGTAGCCTGGTGTTCTTACGGCACTCTGAACAGTGGGAGTGGGTGGTGTCTTTGACTCTTTTATCTACTTTGGGAACCTTTTTCCTTCTACTGGGTTGCCTCATCCAGTCTTGATATGAGGGTTTGTGCCTAGTCTTACTTCATCTTGTTATGCTATGTTTGGTTGATATCCCTGAGAAGCCTACTCTTTTCTGAAGGGAAACGGAGGAGCAGTGGATCTGTGGGTGAGGTGAGGTCGGGGGAATAGGAAGAATGGAGGGAGGGCAGGCTACAGTCTGGGTGTATTGTATGAGAGAAGAATAAATAAAAAGAAAAAAAAGATCAAGAGCCAAGAGTTTAATGGATACTGCTGCCCTGATGGAAAATATCTGCTGGGTTCACAGCTTACATTCCTTTTTCAGGTAGACAATGGAACCAGTCTTGTTTCAGGCTTAGCTTTCCAGCTTTAGTAGCATTCTCAGCAAGAAGTTTTTAAAATTATCTCCAAAAAATGCTGAAATATTCTATGAAATTTGATAGATCATTAGTCATCACAAATCAGCTGAAGGGTATGGACCCATTAGTTCCAACTCCAAAGGTCCTCTGCAAGACAGTTATGTGAATTTTGGAATAAATAATATCTTTTTTCAGTTAAAAATGAAATTCATCTTTTCCCATTATTAACAGTGGCCAAGATAAGTCATTTAAAATATGTTTAAAAAATATTTTATTTTTAATTTAATTTAATTTAAATATTCATTCAATGATGAAAGTTATCCTAGGAAGTCTTTCAGTTTTATCTACATAATTTTACATATGAGAAAATGAAGGTTTAGAGAAGTTTAGAAAATTCAGCTAATTCTCTTCCCATGGTACAATATGCTTAACTACATGTATTTAGAATTACTCAACTGACCCTCTATCAGTATCATTTGAAAACTGATCGGGAATTCAAACCACAATGCAACGCATATATTTGACATTTTAAAAAACAAGATAAGATCACATAGAAGAAACAAATAATGTAGAAGAACTGAAATGTCTATATTGTCATTGCTGATCTTGCTGAGAATTTTTGCTGTGGGACCAGACTTATGTAAATCCATAGGCTAAGTCTGTATAAACTATATCAGAGAGCTTTTAATCCAAACAGTCACAGCATCAAATATGTCAGATCTTTGTAACTGCGGGATATCTCAAGCATTGTGGAGATTATAGAGGTATAGATTTCCAGAGAACATCTACATCTGCTGAAACGTATCTTCCAAGAACAGGGCTCAAATATGAACATTTTTCAAATATCTTTAATGAGACTCCTGCTTAACTTAAGTGGAGGCAATGTCTTAGCATAATGTACCACATTCAAATTCCTCCTTATGCATCAATCTTCTATGTACACAGGATGACAAGAGACCAACTCTAGTCTTTAACTCATTGAAAAAAATATTTTACACTATCATGATAATACGCTTAGCTATATAATGAGCCAACCCAACATAGTCAGGACAATTTTGAGTTTACAATTAGTTGCTCACAGTTATTCTTGCATTCTAACCCATTCCACCTCATCATTTGAAACTTCTAGTGAATTAGGGTACATTCCAACATTCATCAGAAGGGCCATCAGTGTCTCTTATATTATAAATTAACATGACAGGCCAGGCAGTGGTGATGCACGCCTTCAATCCCAGCATTTGGGAGGCAGAGGCAAGTGAATCTCTGAGTTTAAGGCCAGCCTGGTCTACAAAGTGAGTTCCAGGACAGGCTCCAAAAGCTACACAGAGAAACCCTGTCTTGAAAAACCAAAATAAAGAAATAAATAGAAAGAAAGATTGATTGATTGATTAATTAATTAATTAATTAACATGGCTTATGATTCATTTTCTGACGCTCTGTCTTCCTGGTAAATCTGATTCTGCTGCCCCTTCCTCCAGACAGGGGCATGGTATCCACACACCTGACCACCCTCCTTCCTCTGCTAATCAAGACTTTCTAAAATCTTGGTTTCCAAATCTAGAGAATGATGTCTGTCTTCCATTTGTATAGTGCCTAAGCACTGCATCTTCACCTGGACAAGCCTTCACTGGGGCTTATGGCCCTGCTTATCCCTTGAAAGAAAGTGTATTTTTTTAGTACTTCACTTCAGCATTTTTAAAAACACTGTGTTATATAAAAACATTTAAGGAAAACACAATTGTTGGAACATGGTACAGGAATGGAGTCATGTGAGAAGAATTCTGAGTGCTTGAGAACATTCCAAGAAAACAAGACAAGAGTCTTGTGACCTCAATTTTGTCAAAACACAGAGTTGTTCTTGGAATATGTTTTTGTGTGTAGCAGATAGGAAGGAATTTACTTCAGATTACTCATTATTGTTTGCTTTTGTTAATAAATTAAACGTTTAAACTATCCTTTATATGCCTCTATGGAGAAACATGTTTTTGCCACAAGCAGCTTGTCCTTGTGATTGCATACATCTTGAACTAATGAGAACTTTACTCAAGTGACATTTCTTAGTCACTTGAGTATAAATTATATAGGGCTCTGAGTAAAGTTGGTTATTGCAGGAGACTTTAGTCCACCTCATCTATCAGCTCCATTCTCATGGGTCCCACCACCTCTAAAACGGTGATATATAGTGTTCTCATTGGGTTTTATAAATCAGTCATTTGATGATCATGGTGATGGCATGCTAGCATTTCATAAGCAAAGGATGAAGTTTGGAGGAAAAATGGAAGAATGGGCTTGCTACAGGGGTAATGTGTGACTGGCTTCAGATATGCCTAACATTGTGGTTTTAGGAGCAGAATGGTGAGGAAATGAAAGAAAGTATCTCAGAAGGAAGATAGTAAAAAAGACAGTAGGGGACAGATCAGGTACTTGGGAAAATAACTGGGCACAGGGATTTGGGTAGTGCCAAGAGTACAGTTCAGGTAGGTTATGAGTTCATGTTTCTGAATGTTTATAAGTTTCCCTAATAACATTTAGTCACCAGAGTGCAGGAACACATTGAGTACCCAAAGTCAGGCTAGCTTTAGTGCATCAGCAATGAAGACCACTGGAATAGTACATAAGAAGAAAATGAGGAAATGAATGTTCAGAAAATATTGGGCTCTAAACAGGGTTGAATTGTGGTCCCAGGAGGAAAACAATTAAGAAGTCCAGAGGGAAAGTAGATCCATAAATAAGATATTAGAATTAGTAGTTTCCAACAATGAGAAACTTAGGGAAGAGGGGAAAATTCTATTCTTTTTAAAAATTTTGTTTTAGCGTTTATTTATTTGTGTGAGTCAGGGTAAATATGTTCCATAGAGGACAACTTGCAGAAGTTGGTTCCTCTTCTTTCACCATGTGGGTTCCAAGGCTCAAACTCAGGTATCAGGACCCTAGGTTCAGGGGCAAGCAGCTTTACTCATTGAGATATAAAAGGTCTGTTCTTTAGAGCATATAACAGGTTATCTCTGCTAATACTCTAAAGCATGGCAAACAGGCATGACTCTTTCTTAGTGCCTGAATGCATCTCTGATTTAAATAAAAGCGAGAGGAAAGAATGCAAAGTAAGGGCAGCTGGAAGATTTTCATGGGTGTGTCTTTGTTGTGCATTGCATGGGGTTCATAGGAACATTTTGATACAAATGCCTTTTGTATTTTGACCAGACTCCCAATCTCACTCCCTTCCCACCCTTTCCCTTTTCCCTCCCTTCCCCTTTTAGACCTTCATTCCCCTAGATAGTTTCATTTCTACTTTTATGTCATATATGCATATACAATTTTATCATCCATATAAAATATAGGATCCACAAATAACAGAAAATGTGATATTTGCCTTCCTGAGTTTGACTTCAGATCATAAGAGCAAGGAATCATGGCCAATCAACATGGCAAGTGAGCCTCTCTTAAAAAGATGGTGATATCAGCCCCTAATTGTCGTGGGCATTTGATTTTTCCCATGCTGAATCTGTCCATAGGAGTCAAATATCTCTTTCCTCAATTGTCAAGAAGACTGCTGGAGAGGTATAAATGTATAGGCAGAAACTCAGAGAAGATTAGTAGAACACCCAGTCTCAGCTTTATATCCATGATTTTCTCAATTTAATAACCAAATGAATAGCAAAGAAGTCATTTAATTACAGTGCTAAGAATTACATGGGCAAGATAGTATGAAGTAAAATATACGGTAAGTTCCATTTTAAGTTACAAAAAAGGGAAAATCATTATAAAAAGCCTCTACATAAAATTTGGTTCAAAATCAATGCTCTTATATATCACAATGCACACTAAGATCATCTACTTCCATGATGCTGGAAGTAAATGCTTTCATCTGTTAATAAATCAGAGTAGTTATCCTTTGTGAAGCTCTGTGCTAGGCTCTTTAGCAAAAAAGGGAGGGAACCCTTTAGTTTATAGCCTGGTGGCAAAGTTCCACATAAACACTGAGATATTTTCAAACATACATGCAACATCACCCACATAAAATACACAGCAGATTACCACTGATGACATCTGCTTCCACAGGTTGCAACTATTTTGAGCCTCTAAGTTTCTCTATCCCACACATACTTAAAAGTCAAAATGGTAATTATATTTTCATAGATATGTGAAAAATGTCAAAACTGTGCCAGAATTTCTGCAATGTTTGGCTTTTGAGTAACCTCACATTTTTAACTATCAATCTTTTGCTTGGCTTACTATAATTTTATTTGCTATCTAAAGCCTTTTAGAGAAAGGAATAGGGTAACCTGGAGAGTGAGTTTTATTGTGTGTTTTCACTTGACCTATGCTATTGAGTTCTCTACCTCAAGACTGATGTGTTCTTTATAGGCTAGGTTACCCATGTTTGACTGTTGCTATTAGGGCACTCTATCAAACAGGAAATAATTCTTAGAGATGCTTTTCCTATCAGTTGAAAACTAATAGGAGCTGATAAAGTATGATGACTCATCATACTTTATTTGGCAAAGAGAAAGGCCAGTTCTATCTCTCATTTTTTGTTATTGTTTAAGAATTTCATACATGCACATAATGCATTTTGATCAAATCTGCTTTTCTTCCCTCTAACCTCTACTCATCCCTCCTATCACTATTCCTTACCAACTTCATGTGCTCTCTTTGTAAAACTCACTGAGTCTACTAAGTGTGCATAGATATAGGACCATCTACTGCAGCATGGGTAGCCTCTAGGGGAAGAATCTCTGAAGGAAACTGACATTCCTTCTTCCAACAATGATCACTTGCCAATAAACCCTTGGGTAGTTGTAGAATTCCATTAGGTCTTCCTCTAACTCGCTGGCATTTGGACTGACTTGATCTTGTGCATGTCTTATACATGCTGCTTCTATGTGTTTGTATGTGCAACTGCTATGATATCCAGCAAATACTATTTAGCTGCAGATGTCTATCTACTACCTCTGGCTCTCAAAGTCTTCCCACTTTCTTTTTTTGGTCTCATGTCTTCATGCCTTTAAGCAAACTTCAATTTCTCTCTGCCTATTCTCTATAGTGTAGTTTAACTCTGCCATCTGTCCCTATTAGATCACTCCAAAGGAAGAGAGGAAGGAAGCAAATGATGGTAGCATAAATTCTTTTTCTCTCTTCTTTCTATCCTGGCTGCTAAGGTCTGAAAGTATATATAGTCTATGCACACATATATTGAAATGTTAAAATTACAAATATGGCTAAGAGGTGGGACTAGAGTGTAACAGGTAGCTGTTCTAGCTTTGACCTGGAAGTACTACCCCTAGTGAGGTTTCTGGTAACTGCCACGCCTACCTATGGCCTGTTCCTGGGGTGGGGCCAAGACAGGAGCCCTTAAGACCCGAGATCTGGATGTGTGGCCCTCTTGGTTCCTGGTGATCCTGGATGCTGGAAGACAGACCGAGTCAGAGTTCTCCAGAGAACCCCCGCTGAACTGCATCTCACCTCTCCTGGATCCTCTAACCAATCCCTTACTGGTTGTAAGTTACCCCAAAATAAACCTCCTTTTTAACTACATGGAGTTACCTTGATAAATCCCCACATTACTAGAGAATGGTGATTAGGCCTCAAGGGTGTTGGTTCCTTTATGATAGAGGCCCATGTAATAATTTTATTTAACAGCTTGGTGGTTAATCTTATGCATAGCAACTGGGGCTCCCAGACTTTGTTAGCACAGTGCTTTGTTAGGCTGGAGAGCTTAGAGGCAGGGATCTATCTTCTTTTTCCACAGGAGAAGGAGGGCTCAGCTTAATACAAGGTTCAGTGTTATATAATTTTTTGTGCACAGTAGAAATGCACAGCTTGTCAGCACAGAAAATAAACATGCCTGATTTATATATAAGCAATAGTGATATGATTGTCATAGCACATGTAACATCACTGGCTTGGGAAATGATCCAAATGTCAGCTAGCATACACATTAAAGTAGGGGGAGCACAGTAGGATTCCTGTGTTGCTTTGTATATGGGTATCTTTCTTCAAAATCAGGTTCCAGCAGTACTTAGAACACTCATATCTAAAAAGAGCTGATATCCTTAACTCAAAGTTGCCATGCATAATACCAACTACTTTTTCTTTACTAACAGTATAATCTAGGACACAAAATTTTTTGATCTCATCATTAACTAGAACCTACAATTATGAACTATTATTTGTATGGGTTTTCTCTGGCCATACTCATCCATCTGTAGGATAAGCTGGCAAAATGAAATAGGCTTTCATCCTAAGCTGTTGCAAAGCAGAGCTTACTGCTGAAACACTTGGGACCTACAAAGAGAGCTTGGTTACTATGAGTTGTTATGACCTCTGAGGCTTAGAGAGAAAGTATTTGATTTAAACTGCTCATTCTTTATACAGCATATGAATTTGAGGAAATACAAAATATATTATTTCTTTAAATATTTGTTTAAAACAATTCAAGAAGCAGCAGAAAGAGAAGTATTCTTCTAATAATTGTTACTGCATCAAAGATATTTCAACTTCAATAGATCTAATCAAACAAAACACTTAGTGCATTTTGAAAAATGAAACAACTTGAGTCACTCAAATACCACTTACTGTGTTTGATATGAATTATGCAATTGCAAGTAACTCAAACATAAGCAACATTAAACTATAAATCCACAACAGCCTACTATCATTTTTGTTCTATTATTTTTGTGTATAAACTGTTTTTGGACAAACTTGTTGAAGACAATAATAAAACTTGGCATTATAAAGCATTTGGGGCAGTAAAAATTTATATACTTTCCTATTTTATGCTAGACCAGATTTCAGAAAATCAGAGTTCCTGTTAGGTTATGCCCTGACATGTATTCAGTGATTGGATAAGGAAACCACAGAGGAAGCCTGTGTAGACACAGCTACAGGCATCATTGTGTGATATAGCAGCAACCAAGCTGCCTGTAACAGAAAGGGTTAACTGATATAGTAGAGAGAAGTTAACAAGGATGGTCACCAGGCAGTAAGCGCAGGCTCAATTAAGGTATTCAGGGGAAGATTAACATAAATGTTACAGATAATGACATAAAATAGAAAGAATCATTTCAAAGATCATGTGACTTCTAGCTTTAACCACAAGCTATGCTGAGACCAGCCCCAGGAATATAGAGAAGCCAGGAGTAAAGAAGACCATGGCAGAAGCAGGTGTAAGACTCATCCATAAACATCCCCACCCACTTCCCTTCCTCCTGAGTGACTGTTTCACCTTCAGTATTGCAGCAATTCCACAGGACCCTGAGGCAATTCTCAATAAAAAATGGACTGTGTGAACTGGCTGACATGATATTGTAATTATAATCTTACAGAGAATCAGAGACCCTCACATTCCATAGAAATAGACCAGTCGTTACTATCTCTAGGTGAATTCTGACTTAAACACAAAGTGTCTGGCAATAGCTTTATAGCATGAGTCAAAATAAAACTGGTTTCTATGTCTCCCAAATAGTCACATAAGATCCTAAGAAGCACTCATGTTCAGGTTTTATATTTAGACTTTACTAAGTTCTTTGTGCACTGAGATATTATGTAACAACCCCCAAAGGAATGTGTAACTGGTTAATTTTCCTCCCCTTCAACATATTCATTTTATGTCATTTTAACTGGAGTCCTAGGAAACAAAAAATATTCAAGTAAGAAATGCTTTCTAGAGTGAAATGAAAGTTAAATCATAGTGTATTTGAAGGAGGTGGATGAGGTGGATGCTTACAGTGGGTAGCATATTAAAGGTAATTTATTTTGCACATTAAGGTAAGTATTCTTATGCACTTTAGATACTTGAAGTTAAAAAAGTACAAGTCATTCATCCTTGATAGCTAGTACACAGGTCTGAGATGCTGGGAAGCCCATGCTCACTTCACTCAAAGTTTTTCTTCTTGTCCATTTAATAGCAATTTGCAAATTTTGACACCTTCAACTCACTATGAAATCACAATTACATCTCCAGGTTAAGGAATGAAAAATTATGCTTTCTTATTTGATTTAGATATGGCTGAAATCCCATAAAACATCAGAAGAATCTGTTTGGATTTATTTCAATAAATTTAAAATCATGAAAGGCTCTCACAGCAACTTTAGAAATTTTTATAAGACAAAAGACTGTGCACAGTCCATGACAAAAATCTACAGAAAAACCTGTTCATGTGGTGTTTGATGAAACCTTTTATAAAGGAGTGAAACTTTAAAGATCAAAGGCATGAAGTTTACATTCACCTGTACATTGATTTTTAAAATAGTAACAATATAACTAATGTTTCTAAAATTACACATCTACTTACTTATCTTTCTGGAAATAGAATTATAAAATGATGAGGGTAGAGCTTGAATTTCTAGTTATACCATGAAAGTCATAAATATGCTGTTCTTGTAATTCTTAGTGAAGTTAGTAATCTCTAAGCCCTAAAACTCCTGTAAGGCAACAGCTCCCTTCACATCAAGCAAGCACAGCCAAGGTCCCACCCATTGGGAGCCTAAAGCAATAACAAAACAAACCACCTAGAAACTTAGTTCTCTTCAGCCTTTCTACAGAGCCAACTACATAGGATTCTGTTTGACTACCTCGTCCTTTCCCTTTCCTTCTCTCTAAGGAGAACCCTCTGGATCTGTCTAGTTCCTGTAATTGAGAAATGGAAAGAAGTATGAAGAGAAAAAAAAAGCAGGAGAGGCAAAGAGACAGAGCTGAAGGAGTTTTACAGGAAAAAAATTATCAAAAACTTAGAAGCAAAATGAGACAGAAACCTCAGTGTGGGAAGGAGGAGTGTGAGGGAGATAACTGATAAGCCTGTGAGATACTTTGAGAAATTATGTATTTTTCTTTCATGGAACTAAAAGATTCTATACAGATCTTGAGTTGTTTTGAAATATATTGATTACATGGCTGCATTACATATTTAATCCTTAATGCTTTAGGCATGAGATATGCAGGTCATTCATGTGGTATGTGTGTGTGTGTGTGTCTGTGTGTCTATGCTGCCTGTTTATTTGTATATACACATATGTATACATAAAAATTCATGTACACATGTAGTATATACATATATATTTAAGGTGTATAAAGTGTTACACATTTGCATGAGGATCCATACATGACACAGATTGTCATAAATTATCTGTCTTTCCCCAAGAGCAATGCTGTCACTTGTAGTTACATTATGATATCCAAATCAGGAAGGCATCATGCCATGGCTCCCCAGAGGAAAAGTCCCAAAAGAAGAAACCTCAAATCCTAGTCATGTATTATCTTACACTATCCACCCAATATTTCATCCCATCAGAGTTCTTTCTATAAAATTTATGCAGGAAGGAAAAAATTATAATCATGAGCTTATAGAAGCCAAACTAGGCCCAAAAACTCTTCAAAAGAATAAATGTAATGGCAGCAGCATCATCACCAGTTGATCCTAAATATGTAACTACTTTCTAGATTTCTCCAAACACTAGCAAAATGTTTCACAAAAAAATATTTGAATGCTATCTGTATTGATTTTAAAAGTCAGGAGCATGAATCAAATCTCATGAATATATATGCTAGTATTTATAGACTTTCTACTATCAGCATTACTCTCCAATGGCATTTCAAGTATATGGCAATTTATAGAACATTTAAAATCACATCTGGCTGTAATTAACCATGTTAAAAAATCTACAATGTGTCAAACAGTAGCAAGTCTCATCACAGAATACAAGTGAAATGAGGTAGTCTGTAATAGGATCATCATGAGAAGTAAAAGGCTAAGGGGCTCTTACTATGAAAGGGTTTAGATCAGACTAGTCAAAAGGAAACAGAGCGTTCTGTTTTAATAAATCAGTAGGTTTAACAAATTAATGTAAATCAATATGTTACAATGTGTACAAACATGCATGCACGTGTGCATGTGCACGCACACACATACACACACGAATACACACAATTCCACCATAAAGTTCAGAGGGACTTAGAAGCTACACTCAGGCTTATCAGCTAAGCATCAACTTCTTCTGGTTTATAACACTCCTCTTAGGACAAGATCTGAGAAATACATGCTGAAATACATTCTCAGAAAGGAGAGCAGAACCTAGCATTTAGCTATACTAAAAATATACATTGTCTATTCAGCACAACATACTGCTCTGATTCTAAGGTATTTATATCAACTTGAAGTAATTTTTTCTACAAATTGTGTGGATTCAGCAAATCATAGACATTGAAATAGCTTCATTGAATTGCAGTCAACATTAACACTTCCTATCAGCTCTGTTCACCAGTAAAGAAATATGAGGTGTGACAAGGTGGACTGTGTATATTGCACAGTGCCAGCATGCCATCTGCCTGAAAAGACATTCATAGTACAATGATATATCTCAGGAGAATGAATCTAGGAACATGAGGCTCACATGTCAGAGGAATGTAAGCATGGCTTTTGCCATGATTTCAACAGCTGTGCCTCCCTTCTTTCTGGGAACTATGCACTGTTCTATGTAACAGTGGGAAAGGAGAAGACCGTGTAATGTGACATCTGCTACAAAAGGAGAGAATGCTAATGCAGAGGCTATAATTCAGTTTCTCTAGGGATTGTCCCCCCAATTACATCAGAGGCCCTAGGATCCATCATAATGGGATAGATCTGACTAGTGGAGCATGACAAGCCATCTCTTTAGAAGTCAGTGGAGACATAGTATTTCCTTGCTGAGGGGAAAGTAATGACTAGGAAGGCTCTGAAGAGGGAGAAGCTGAGTGATGGGGCTGGCAATTTGTATAGCTTCCATCTTCATAATGCTGGCTGCTTGGTAAGTAGAAGAGTGGTGGCAGCATTACACATAGCACTATACTTTCTATAGTGAAATAAGGAAAACCTTTCTTCTAGCTCCTCCTTCATCAGTGCTGCAGGGAGGGCTTAGCATAGTTCTGAAAAAGCTAATAAGATAATTCCAATGTAGTACTTATAACAATAAGTATTAATGCCAAAGTGGTTATCATGAACAAAATTTCTCTCCCTCCATCCATTCTATCTATCCACCTACTCACCCATCCCCTTCTCTCTGTGTATGTGTTTGTGTCTGTGTATGTAATACATGGGATAGAACTCAGGGCCTTTCACATGCTAGGTAAGTGTCCTACCACTGAGTCCTCTCCCATACTTTTAAATGTTTTTGTTATGAGTTAAGTTGCACAAGCTGATTTGGGCTTGTGATCTTCTTACCTCAGTCTCCCAAATAGCTGGGGTTATAGGTCTGTGCCACAAGGATCAATCAAAATTTCTCATTTTTTTTAGTTAAAAACAATCCTGTACTTGTACCACAGCCATTCAGCTCACCAGCTTTGTCTATACCTGGTCCTGTTCCTCAGAGGACTGTTGGAGCATTACCTCAAAGTCCTGAAGCTTCATAAACAGAGAGCATCACTGCCCCAGAGAAAGAGTAAAGTCTAAGGCTGGCCCGAATCTTTGAGCACCATTTTGTTTATTCTCAGAAACTTTTGAGGCAAACATTATTTTTTTTCATTTTGCAGCAAGTAAAGTTCTCATAAACTGAGAAATTTAGTGATAGTTGAGACCCAGGCATCTGACTTCATCTCCTAACCATGGAACCTGTATTGAACCTTCAGTGTACTGCTGGAACTGAAGTATGACAAAGAAGTCAGATGGGGCTCTCCAATACTTAAGCTAATGGTTTAACAACCAAATGTTGCTCTTTTTTTTTTTAAATTCTTGTTCCAAAATTTGAGCCTAACAGTGAAACTCATGTCAAAATTAAGGTACTGATGATAGTCAAATAGGCATCTGAACTGGGCACAGGAAGAAGAGGCAGAGGAGAATGCAATGTCCTATTTTTATATTATTTACTTATTTACCTGAAGCCACATGTTTCTATGAAAATTGGTCCACCAGGTAGCTGTTTCCTTACATGAACCTGTCAGAAAGAAGATCTCCACATCATAGACTACACTAGATGCTCCAGGCCAATGATATTCTTCATTTGTATGACTACTGGAGTAGCTTCAATATCTTGAAATACTTGTCAATGCAGAACAATAATTCTGATCAAGGTTTCTCTGAACTTAATGTCTAGATTTTCCAAATGCCCATAGCTGAAGACATATCTATGACCTTAAAATAAATATGACCGCTATTAACCAAGTGGCTGCTGATTTTACTACCACTACTTTGGGACCATTGCACCAGGCCCTCTGGTTAACCCAGAACAGTCAATTTAGCAAAATCTGCCTAAGAAGACTTCTACCTACATTTTAAACTGTACTGCTAATTGTCATTTTCACTGCTGGAGCTAGTCTTAGCATCTTTGATTATTCCCACAAAAAAGAAAGGTAGATAGTTACAATAACATCTTAGCACTTTGGTTAAAAGTTCTTTTACTCTAGTATCTTCCTCTTGAATCAGTATAGAAACAGTACTCTCTTCTTTACCCATGTTCCAAGCTAGACGGCAATTGATCTTTTTGTGTATAACCATATCCTCTTCCCTGATAGTCACCACTAATCCTCCATCTGTATGTCTAGGAAGATGCCCTAAAAAGGCAGCTGAGATGAACCTTCATAGGACAGACACAGGAAATTCATTTAAACAAATTCTTCAGATGATTCTGATCCTCTCTTAAGTCTGAGACCTACTGGATTAAAAGTGCAGTATCCATGCTTTTCATTAAAGATGTTTCTACTAAATTTTTTATCTCATTAACAAAATGACTAGAACAGAATCAAACAGCTCTATGAACAGGTAGGAGCATAGCAGGAGTATTTGGGAAATGAGGATGTGACAGTTACCTTCACACCAATTCCCATGTCCCTAGGAACATGGTAAGTATATGATGCAGAACTATTTGCCCTAAGATTGGATTCTGCTGGACAAAAGGAGACACAAAGTTGACTTCTGACTACTGAAAGTGCTTTCAAAGTGGCACAAAGGAAGGTGGCTGAGCTCTGCATAGACTGACTGTGGTGAGGAGAGGCAATGGTGGAAACAGTGTGTACACATATGTTACAGCTTACTGAATGTATCCCAAGTTCCTGAGAGATGAAAGAATTAGTTTCTCATGGTTCTCCTTTGACAAGAAGTAATGACAAATGGTCTCCAGATCAAAGCTATGGCCATCTACATTTTGCTTCTAAGAAATGCAGACTTCTGTATCATAAACATATATGAGACCAAAGGACAATATTAATTTGGATAAAGAAAAGGATATGCAGTGTTTATTCTGACATATTAGACATTGATTCCAGAGCTTTATGCATGTTATGAAAACACTGTACCACTGAACTATATCTTCAGCTCACTAATGTTTATTCTTAAGCTTTAATGGTTTCAGAAAGGATCTTGAGAATACAACGTCCATATCCTTTCTTCTTCACAATCTCTAAAACTGATAGTGACCATAGCTAAATACAAAAGGAGTGTGTTTCCTGAGGAGCTTATGACTTGGGCTGTTTATATTCAGATATGTCGAGCAAGCAGCATTTGGGAAGAATCAGTCTTGGGTCAATAGAATTTATTGGTAATTAGTTACTATTATCAATCAAAATAAAGGGTGTTACTCTTAACAAGTTTTTATTAAATTTTACTATCTCATAATTAATTTTAGAGGTCCAACAGTTCTCTACAAGATAAGCTGAAGGTATCAGAAGGGCTGTACACTCTTTAGAGTCACCAAGAGAAAGTCTGTTTCCCTCCAATCACCTGTGTGTTGAGGTCTCCTGCATTCTTTGGTTCCTGGCCTCTATCATTCATCTACAAATCCAACAAAATTGCTTGTTCTTGAATGTTTTCTTCAGATTACCTCTCTTTCTGGAACTATGCCTAAGATCCAGAATACACTTGATCCCTGTGTCACACATCTGTGACTCTATTTATTTATTACTATTCATTGTGGGCTGTTGGTCATGAGTTCCTGGCTCAGTATATGTGTCATGAAGTAATAGAACTTGGAAGAAATGAGAAAATCAGAATTTTATTGCAGATGCTGATGAAAGGTGAGGAAGTCATGCAGAGATTGGGAGTTTCCACTTCAGTGCATAGCTCCTTGAGTAAAGCTATGCTCCTGAAGGAGGTTTGGGCCCTTGTAGAGGAAAACAGATAAGGATTTTGTGCTTTGTCTGGTACGCACTGTCCATTAAACAGATATCTTTTAAATATGGAGCTCTACACACCAATAACTAACTCACTCATCCTCCAACTTTCAAATTCCTGTCAAACTTCAAGAAAGAAAAACCTTGTTAAAAAGAATACAATCAAACTTGTGTTTTTCAAATGGACACACTTTTTTGTGCTATTCAATATAAGCCAAAAATTTAAAGAATATTCCTCTAGTATAAATCAGAAGGTAATGTGTTTGTGAAGCACTTTGCTAGGGCCTCCCTTTGGAAAATCTTATGCAAATAGCAACTGGACTAAGAACTTAACATTTTAACCTTTAATGTTTAACTTTCATGGTCACACAGATTCTCTGAACAGATTATATGCATGTAATTCCCCTCTCCCATTATCATTCTGATATCATTGCTAACACTTTAGGACATATAGCTTTTGAGGAGAGCGTTTCCTCTAGTATGTATCCCAAGTATAAAGAGTAAGAATTTTAAAGCTTAGAATTAATGGATAAACAAATGAATACTGTATAATGTCAGAACAACTGCCATGTTTTATCTCACTGCTAGACTGTTCTTGTAGACAGAACATGGCAGGCAGAAAGATCTCTGAGCTTCCAATGTTCATGTCCTGCTAAGCTTTGATTCTAAGATACTAGATATCTTAATTAGGATTTCTATTGCTGTGATGAAACACCATGACCAAAAAGCAAGCTCAGGAGGGAAGGGTTTATGAGGCTTACACTTCAGTATTGCTGTTCATTACTGATGGAAGTCAGGACAGGAACTCAAACAGAGCAGGATCCCAGAAGCAGGGACTGATGAAGAGGCCATGGAGGCATGCTGCTTACTGACTTGCTTCCCATAGCTTGCTCAGCCCATGTTCTTATAGAACCCATGACCAACAGCCCAGGGATAGCACCACCCACCATGGGCTGGGTCCTCCCCCATTGATTGATAAATGAGAAAATGCCTTATAGCTGGATCTCAATGAGGCATTTCCTTCTCAGGCTTCTTCCTCTAATGACTCTAGCTGTGTCAAGTTGACACACAAAGTCACCCAATATACTAGGCATGAACTTCATAGAAAGGGCACTATCAAATGAAAGACAAATTCCAAGGCTAACTCCTGCCAATTGTGCTGAATGATTTTGAAACCTTTCTTTTGCTAGGGGAACATTTCCTCAACAATGGTGGTTCCCAGTGAGCCTTACCTAAGCTACATTCAGAATAGATAGCTGATAGACACTTGATACCCCTGAAGCTCTGCAGAGAGCTGCACTTGAGGTGCCTTTTAATGGCTCTTCCACTTCCAAAGAGGCCTCCCTCCCTCAGACCCTGTTGATATAATTGCTAGTTATCTAAGAGACTATCCAATCAAAACACTTTTTGCCTTCTTTTTCCAATTGTCAACATGAAAACTGTTTTGTTTTTCCATGAAAATAAATATGGAAAAAAGCAGAAGTCCATAAATGTCTGTACTATTGGTAGATCCTAGAATAGAGATTGTCCTTGAAAGATGAATCTTCTTGAATGGCAAATGAAATCAAGGACTCCCCTCCTTTTATAAAATGCATCTGGACAACATCTTCTCTAGCTTTTAGGTGGCCTGGGAATACTTGAGGAAACCAAGCTAAACTCAGTTTTTAAAGGCTCTATTGAGTGAGCACTGCATAAATTATTTGCTATTACATGTTTCAAAAAAGCTATACAATTGTTCTTTTTATGAAAAGAATGCACTCTGAAAGCATCCTCCAGCAATAAAGAAAAGGTAGAAAGCACCTTGTTTGCCCCTTTCCATTTTCTCCACACTAAATCAAGCCCATTATTTAATCAGACACAGGTAGATTATTTTCAGTCTAATGGAGACTTTAGTAGGGTATATAAAACAAAATTCCAAGATCTGCCATATAAATGGTGCTCAGACACCCTACAATGGCCAGGAGTCTTATCATCATGTTATACAAGAATCAGTGAGCTGACAAGCATTTGTGGCTACAATTTCATTAACATTCCTCATTTATGTAAGAAAGCTAATGGTCAGAAACTGTGTTGATTTTTCTATACATCTGGTGATGTTGAGGTTAAATTTAGGTAGGTCAGATATACTCAGACACTTTCAGTTAAGTACCTAGATGAGAGCATAGATAGACTGAGGATGTCATAATAGAAAGCAAAATTTCTTTGCAGGTGAGAGACATGAGACAAACAAGCTTAGCCACAGTACACACAGAAATCATTTCCATAAGCCACAAGCCTTCAAAATTTCATGAATAGTAAAGATGCATGACTCATTTTTCTGATAGTGATTATTATGCTCCAACTGTGATAACCATCATGAAATTTCTTTAAAAACTGGGGGAGAATGAAAATAGCCACACCGGGCAGGGTAACAGGAATATAGAACACATATGTTTGACACAGTGATCCAGGAAAAGAAAGACCATCAAACTATGTGTCTTCCATTCAGTAATAATAATTTATTTCAGATACAGTTTAAATTAGGCAAAATGGACCTCTATCTGTCTCACAATGACTCTGGTTGCACTTTTTAAATTGAGCTAATAAATATTATTGAAGTATTTCAAACTTTGTTCCTTGATTTCTATGGCAGCCTTCCTGTAGCTACTTGGAGACATCACAGAATTAAAATTGATACTGATGTAGAAGAGTACAAAACCAGACCATCGTGGTAGGTAATGGCAAAAAGAAAATTGAACACTGGCTTCTTAGTAACCACAAAATTATCACGGTCTCATCCCTTCCTACAAAACATTTACCATTCCTATAAACTTTATTCCACCCACAAGCCAAAAAACATAGCAGTCAAATGTTAGCTAGGGACCATATGATAGGGAATAGATTCATATTATTTAATTAAATAATTTTACATGTAAACCTTGCCAAGAGGGAGTGGCACTGACCTTCGGAACTCCTAGAAACCATACCTTGCATCCAGATTTGAGATTGTCCTGAGATTCACAGAGGTATCTTAAAATTTTTGTTTGATAATATTATGCATGTACATGTTTTTTATCAAATCCATCCCCATTACTTTCATCCATCTGCTCCAATACCCACCACCGCTTTTCCCTCCCAACTTCATGCACTCATTTAAAAACACATTGAGTATAATTAGTGCTGTCTATATGTATATATGGGTAGGGACATCCAGTAGAGCAGCCTATCAGGGACCATATCTAAAAGAAACTGACTCTTTCTCCCCCATAAGCCACCAATTACCAACCACTCCTAAGCTAGATGTGGAGTTTATGGGCTCTTCTCCACCTGATTTATAGTATTTTTAAGTCTTTGCATCACTAGCTATGTTGGGATAGCAGGATTTTCCTAGATTCAAACTCTAATTACACAGACACATCTTATTAATTGCTTAAATATGAATGAATTCCCTCCACAAAAGATTAATTTTGTCTTTGATATTGCTTTCTTTAAGCTGATAATGGGAGCTTAAATTTCCAAAGATAAAGCAATAAAAGTCACAATATAAAATAAAAATTAAAAATATTTTTGAGAAAATGTTTAAAAATCAATAGTCAAAGAAATTCTTGTCAAATATAAGAAAGAATATTCCAGAAGGAAAATACATTCCGTATAAATTTGTGAAGCCATTAGTTATAAACATATC
>CABHPH010141071.1:0-27151 GCA_902168325.1 Peromyscus nudipes
ACCAAATTTCCAGACACTACCTGACAGGAACTGAAACATCACAACTTTCCCCTACTCTGGGTTCCGGGTAAAGGAGGCCCACCGGCCCTCCATTAAAGGAAGAAGGAAGCGCATTGCTAGCCAGATTCCTATAGCACCACCTGGGTACATGCTGAGCCCCAGTAAACCCCACCCGGTTTATCCTTGATTAGGCAGGTATATGTTGTGATATTTCATTTGTGTTCTGACAAATAAAGCTTGCCTGAAGATTAGAGGGTGGAGCTAGCCACTGTTAACCCTAGAGGTCTGGAAGTCTATACAGACAGGAGACAGGAAGTGATATGAGTGGGCAGAGAGAGGAAGTGATAAGGTGGGGCTGAGACAGGAGATTGGCATTTTGGTCTGAGGAGCTGGAGAGGTCCTTCTCTGATCTTTCAGCTTTTACCCTGATATCTGACTCTGGGTTTTTGTTATTAAGATTAATTAGAGTCACGCTTCCTCTGGGGTCCAACTTTTGGAGCACAAATTCATGAAAAAGCCTCTTGCCTGTGGCTTTGTAGCCACTGGCATAGGCCAGAGCTGCACTTGGAGGCTCCTGCTGGAGTCACGGCCCTGCCGGCTAGGTTCCTTTCTTTTCCCCAGGCCTCTCTGCAACACTCCACAGGCACTTGGGCTCCAAACACTGCCGGAGTTAGCCCCTCACCACCGGCCAGCTCTACCTTCAGGCAGCCTCTGCTGCATGTGCTTCTTCCCCACAATCCCCTGCGTGTGTTTTTCAGCAGGTTCCCTCTCCCAGTGGGTGGTGGGTTTTCCCTGGACACCTTCCTTGGGCTGTTGCCAAACTAAGTAGCTGCCTTGAAAGCCTGCTCAGTATTCTACTGTTCTATGCAGTAGCAGTCAGCCTCACATCTTCACCGTCATCCTCAGCCTATTTGGTGAGACAACTGGGATTTCTTTAAAGGGGGAATTAGTTAAAAAAAAAAAAAGACACAGAGATAGAGTTTTTTCTCACATTAAAAAATGAGAATCACTATTACAATGGAGGAAGTTAGGTTTCTGTATGATTACACAATGGATGTTTTAAAAATGGAACAATAAAATGAGATGATAATTAACTTAGATGGGATTTATGTAATGTCAGTTATAAACATTATCAGTTTGATCATTCCTGTTTTATCCCTAAAAAAGTTGGTTAATATGAGTGCCAAGATACAAGTTTTAAAAAAATTTATTAAAACAGACCATAGAGATAATCAGACTCAGACAAGGAAATTTAAAATAGAACCAATCTCAGCATTGCATTATAAGGTTAGAAATGAATAAACCAAGGTTTTCAAGTAACCAAACTTAATTTATCCAGTCACCTTACAGGAACTGACAAATGATGGATATCCCCAAGGCTGTGTAAGAGCTAAAGGGACTCCTGTAGAAATGTTAGATTTGAGGAGATTTAAGGAAGCAATAGTCTCATATGGTATGCATTCACTTTTTGTGAAGCAAATGTTAAACTCTTGGTCAACTTGTAAAAGAATTATCCCACAAGACTAGAGAAACTTGGTTATAACAGTCTTGGAGCCTGGTCCTCAATTACCGTGGAGGACCTGGTAGAAAGATGAGGCTAAGATGGTTGTGCAATGAAGTCAGGCTAGAGGTCTGGAAATCTCCCAAAACCAACTTCTTGGAGAAGGCAATCATGTTTATGTACAAAGACAGTCTCTATATGATGGTCACACTCTGGCTCTACGCTGTGCAGCAGCTTTGAATGCTTGGGACAGAACTGAAAAAGTCAGAAAGAGAACTGAGTCATTTACTAAAGTTATACAGGGCCCAAAAGAAACCTTCACTGATTTTTTTTTTACAAAGATTGATGTCAACAGTAAATAGAATAATACCAAATTTAGAAGCTACACAAATAATAATTGAATCTCTGGCTTTTGAAAACGCTAATTCACAATGAAAAGGGTAATTAGGCTGTTAAAAGCAAGATTAGCACCCATAGAGGAATGGATCCAAGATACAGTCAATATTGAATCTCATAATAATGATGATGCTTGGATAGGAGAGGTGATTTCCAGAGGCTTGAAGAAAAATCAAAATGTTAGGTGTTTTCATTGTGGCAAACAAGGTCACCTAAAAAGGGATTGTAGATAGGGTGTTCCTAGAAACAATGTTTTTTTCTAGGACCAATCCAAACAAAGTGCCGCTCCCTTCTGGAGTATGCAGAAGATATGGCAAAGGCTGACATTGGATCAATGAATATAGATCAACAAGGGACAGACAAGGTAACACTTTGCCATTGGGAAATGCCCTGTGGGGGACCTCTCAAAAGCCCCCATGTCAGATTCCATTCAGTTGTTTCCTGTCACCATGGAGGAAACTCCTTCCCAGAGCAATTAAAAGGACCCAATGGCTATTGTAAGAAACTATACTGCTCTAGATGATAGAACAGCTATAGAAGATAAAACAAAGACTTCAGGAGAAACCATAAAGCAAATATTTTGGCAAACTTCTATAAATGGTCAAAAACCAAAGTTAAAAAATACAAATAAAGGACATTTCATTGAAGGTCTTGTAGACACAGGTGCAGATATAACAATAAGGCATCCAAATTGGCCTCTTTAAGAGGTAAATGTTCCGTTTTAGGGATTGGAACATCATCTCAGGTAAAACAGAGCATGAGATGGGTCAAATGTATAGGGCCAGAATGACAGAGAGGAAAATTAAAGCCATATGTGGCTAACAGAGCAATGAATTTATGGCAGATGGATGTGTTTCATTTTGCAGAATTTGGAAAATTAAAATAGGTACACCATACCATAGATACATATTCAGGATTTCAATGGGCAACTGCTTTGAGTTCTGAAAAGGCTGCTTCTTTAATCATACATTTGTTAGAAGTTATGGCCATCATGGTTATACCTGTACAAATTAAGACTAACAGTGCTCCAGCATATGTTTCTAGTAAAATGAAACAATTTTTTGCATATTACAATATAAATCATATTACAGGTATACCACACAATCCTACAGTGCAAGCAGCTATAGAAAGATCAAATTGAACTCTAAAAGTTATGCTTAATAAACAGAAAGGAGTAATAAAGACCCCTCAGAAATAGATTGCATAATGCTTTATTAACTTTAAATTTTCTAAATGCTAATGAGAAAAGAACAACAGCTTTGGAGAGACATTAGATAATAGAAAAAAACTACTGAATTAAATCAGTCTGTATACTTTAAAGACATGTTGACCTCAGAATGGAAACCAGGATATGTGTTATTTTGAGAAAGAGGTTTTGCTTTTCTTTCCACAGAAGAAGAAAAGCTATGTATATCATCAAACTTGATAAAGATTAGATTTGAGCAAGAGAGATCTCTTGATTAGAAGAGGTGGTAGTTTATCAACCAGCAGGGCTATTCAACCTAAACTAACCTATAAAACTAACAAATGCTTTTCATTTGATCAGATATAACTTTCCCAAAGGGAACTGTTGGAGACTGACCCAGGACTGTCTGACTTAAGATTGTTATGTTTTGTATTTCTGCTTGGAGTTTGGAGTCTGGCAAAACCAGACGCCCTTGGCCAACTGCAAGACTTGCCAAGGCAGGACGACCTTGGCCTAACTAAAAAGTATACTTTTTAGATATAGCCTTGAACAGTAATCAGTCAGCTTCAGAGCCTTGGACCAAAGAAACCTCGCCCCCCCCCTTTTCTACTCTGACTTTTTCTGAAAATTTTCCACTCTCCTTTCTCTGCCCCCTCCCTACTTAAAGCCCTGTATATAAACCTCAAACCCCAATCAATAAACGAAGCCTTGACACGACTCAGACTGACTCTTGTCATTCATTATATGTGCTCAGCTTTGTTCCTCTCTCTCCCCATGATTCTTTCAGGTGTTTCCCGGCTCAAGACCCACGAATAACTGGACCTGCTGGACGGGTCAGGGAACCTCCCCAAAATTAGGGTTGGGGAAGGATTTTGTTTTTATCTTTTCAGGAGAATGAAGGAATCCAGCTAAGGAATCTTCAGGCAAATGAGACATGTGAAGAAAAAGGACAAATCATCCAAAAAGTGTCCCAAGAAAAAGAGTACATTGGCCTATTAGTATGTCACATCTCCAACAGGTAAAAATTTCATAAATCTTCCCGAATGTTTGTTTCTGCTGTTCTCTATAGACATATAATGCAAATGGTATTTTTGTAGCTCCAGTTCAATTGAAAATTAAAGCTGGCTTTGGAGTTGGAGTGTGGCTCTCTCCTTCTCTAAACCCAAACATGCTTGTTAAAGTGAAATACAAAATCTCTATCTCATATCAGAAGAGCCACCTAATATGGGACAGAAGAAAAACCAAACCAAAATTTAGGGACTATTTATTGCCACTAATCTCATAATCCTTTGGTTTTATTTTGACTCTTTAACACTTTTCTTAAGGTAAGAATTTTATATAAGATTTATATATATATATTAAACTTTTTGTCATGATATTAATGGTCATATACAGTACTAACTAATTCTAGAAAAAAAGGTTTTATCTAGCTTCCTATACATGATTTTGGGTTTGAGTCTCTATCAGGTAACTACGAATTAAGTTTTTATACTCTGGATTTACATAACAAATATTGATCCTTCAAATTATTTGAGATCTGCTGTATATGACATTTAAAATGTTTAAGTTTTCTGCAGTGAACCATGACCATGCCTAACAGTGACCTTTAAAGTCTTCAAAAGGAGGATGGGACTCCACAAAGACGATTCCACCAAGACTATGATAACACCACTAAGTTGACAAACACATCCAAAGATCATCTTTGGACTACAAACTGCTCAAGACAGTTTCAAGGTGGATAGCTGAGACATACCAGTCTCACAGACTACTTTAGCCAGGACTTGAGATAAGTCCTGCATTTTCCTATTACACAGAGACTGGACAACAAATGATACAGCTAGCTCTCCCAGGACTTGATAATTATCCCAATTTTTTCAGGGTACCCTAAAGATACCATCACCCCCAGAGAGCAGGAAGTAATTTTAAGAACATGATGCCCACATTCCCAAGAAGTGAGGTGGGAAGTTTTTGGTCACTGAGTGGGTTATGGATATTTACCATTGTTTAAGATGGTTGGTTACAAGTTGTTATTGGTAATGGTCAGGAAAAAAGCTAAACAATGGAGATTAGATTCAGGGTTCTTGTTTAAAAATAAAAAAGGGGGATATATATAAGATAGGATTAAAAGGTAGATTATTGAATCTACTTTAAACCAAAAAGGCAACTACTAGTTTTAAATATTTTACATTGCCTTGGATTTTTGTATATTGATACTAATTTGAGGCTATTTTTCTTAGAATATACTATACATACATTTCTATCTTGTTCAAAGTATTGTACCTATACAGCTCATTTAACAATGTAATGCAAATTCCTAGTCCTTGAAAGTTATTATTACAAACTATTTAGGATAATAAAGAAATGCAGGTTAGTAGTTAGTCACCTATTACAATCAAACTTGTAGTGACATTAGGTATGTTTTCAAGGCCAAACAGATATACTTTAGGTAGACAAGTAGTCTTCAAACACTTCAGAGATCTACAGAATATGGCATTTAAGATGTTTTAATAACATAGATTTTTTTTCTTCTTTATATGAATATGCGTCATGTCTGTTCCTAGCAGCACCAATCTACTTCAGAGAAGATGATGGGCATTGAAGAAACTCCATATGGAGTTTCCTTTCTTTATGGCAAATGTTAGCCACTGAGCAAGAAAGTATGACTGTCCAAATAGGACAAGCAGCACACAAAGGAAAGGACTTCCAAACCTTGCCAAGACAAGGTAGGACAACCCTTCAGAAAATAACTAGTAAAGAGGACTCGTAAAGAAATAGACTCTAGCATTCTACAGCACAGTAAGGTATGACAGTATAGAATGCTTTAATAACTAGTAAAAAGAATTCATAAAGCTCTCAGCACAAAGAAATGAGAATTTGGGGTAATGGGTGTGTCATTGTACACTATAAACATGGTCTGATGGTGGATATGATCCATGACATGATCATTACACATTATATACATGGATTGAAATGCCACACTAAAGCCAAGCAAGCCTGTAATTCCAGTGCAAGGAAAGCTGAGGCAGGAGGACTAACATGTGTGAGGCCAACCTGAGCTATATAGTGAGGATGACCTCTATTTACAATTATAGACCAATTTCTAGGATCTTATGTGAAAAACAGCGGAAAAATTATGCAACTCAGCAGTAGCCTGTGCTTAGCAAGTGTGAGGCCCAGGATTTGATCCTTAATACCCCCTAGATATGCATACGTAATATGCTGTCACCTACAAGGGGGGAGAAACGAAGTATAAACAGTATATGTGTGCATGCATATAGTCATGTGTGCCTTGGCATCTACCTTAAGAAACAGAAAGATAAACTGCTTTTCTGGATTACCACAGCAAGAGAGGGACCAAGTGGAAAGGGCTAGAAGCTGGACTGTCTCTGAATATAATAATGTACTATATAGATTTGTCATTATACCAGTACCAGTGACTTACATAATTATAAAATCTTAACATGGAAAGGAGCAGTTCCTAAGAACTGACGTTAAAGCTGGACAAATGAGATTTGCTGTGTGAGCTGGATGTCTAATTGCTCAAGAATTAATCTAATTGAAATGTGAAATGGTTATCTGACTGTATCCTCCATGAGGAAGATCTTAAAAACAAACCCTTAAGCTGTTTTCAGAAATCATACTGTCACCGAGGAACTGATCTACCATTCTGAAACATGGTGTATAAAAATGGGGAAATAACTGTTACTCTTGTTCAGAAACAAGATTGTAGGTTAAAAAAAGAAGATGATTATAAAAATCAATGAGAAATAAAAGGCCTGCAAAAGTAAATTCTCAACGTATTAGTGTGAACTCAGGATATGTTTAATCTTTAGTATTGTTATTCATTCCTCCCCCCGAAAAAGACTGGAAATGCTCAGCACGGGCTGGGGAGATGGTTCAGCAGGTGAGGTGCCAGCCATGCTAGCCTGAGGACCTGAGCATGGGTCCCTAGCACTCACATAACCGCCAGGCATGGTTGCACATGTCTACAGCCCTAGCCCCGGTGGGGTGGAGACAAGGAGCATGTCCAGAGCTTGCTAGTAGACTTGATAGCCAACTGCTGGGCAAGGAGTTCATTGAGAGACCATGTCCCAAAGGAGAAAAAGGAAGACATCCAACATTGAGCCGGGCCTCCACATGCACACATGCAAACACACATGCATACATACTCTCTCTCATACCACACACACACACAAAGAAGAAGGAAAGAAGGAAGGAAGGAAAGAAGGAAGGAAGGAAGGAAGGAAGGAAGGAAGGAAGGAAGGAAGGAAGGAAGGAAGGAAGAAATGATGAGCAACTCTTCAGCAATGAGCTGTCCTTCCACCAGCTGATAATTTTTGAATCTCATTTTAAAAGATATTTAAAGAAATAAATCTTCTGTGCAAAAAAATATTTACAGATATTTAAAGAAGTTGATGGCTACTGGTCCAAGATGGGAAGCATACAAGATGTGCTGTGGCATTTGTTAACACTGCATCAAGCTTTCAAACCGGAGCGTATCAAGCACTCAGAAGCCTGCCAGAAGGCACACTCCCTGGCGAAGCACATGGGGAAGCTAGAGAAGCAGGAAAGATAATGATTCCAAGCCAGGACTGACGGCCCGCAATGTCCAGCACTTGGGCATCAAAGCATGAAAATCTAGAGTTCCAGGCTAGCCTGGGCGATGTAGAAAGGCCTTACCTCAGGAAAATGGGGGGTGGGGGTATGAGTAATGTCAATGAATTTAACACATTGAATATGTTAAGCATCCATGAAATCACAATTGTATTCAATAATATATGCCCCTTAAATGCCATTGGAGAATGCTAGGCAACCAACTTCTTATTCTAAAAGCATAAATACAGAGCAGAATCAAGAATTCAAGCATGCTGGCTAATATACTGTCTCAGGTAACTAGACAGGTTTTGTTTTAGCTTGTGACTTCCTGTAGGTCGATTGGAGGGCCTCACACTGCTAAGCCAGCTCTCAACCTCTGATGCACTTACTCAGCCACCAAACAGTGCTTAGCCAAGTTACTCTTTATGGGACTCTTCTAGCTAACACATGAAGAAATTATGAAATACTGTTTTGTAACCATTACTGGCACAATGGATTGTACCCGTCCATTTTGTGTTGTATAGCTAAATACCTTCCCCAGCTGCTTTATAAAGCAAGGAGGTCTATTTGGTACAGAATTCTGGGGACTGGAGGATGACCTCATCCTAGCAAGAGCCCCGAGATGTGTCGCCTCTTAGCAGAGTAAAAGAAAAGAAAATGAGCCCAAGAGACAGCTCAGGAGGTAAGGAAGCCTGCTGCTGAAACTGATGGCCCAGGATCAAGACCCAGAACCTACATAGTGGAAGGAGAGAACTGATTCTCATAGGTTGTCCTCTGGCCTCCATACATGTGCCATGCATGGCCCAGAGAGACATGTGTATGCACACACACACACACACATACGAGAGAGAGAGAGAGAGAGAGAGAGAGAGAGAGAGAGAGAGAGAGAGAGAGAGAGAACATAAAAATGTTTTAAAACAAGTGGCATATATAAAAGGGACCAAGCTCTTAAGGTAGTCCTGCCTTGGAACATGGAACATCCTGCTTGTTAGGATTCACTCCAAAAACCAAAATTCCAAAGGCAGTCATGACCCCACTACACAACCCTCTTCCAATAGGTCCTGCCCTTTAATGCCGCTCCCACTCTGACTCCACAGGTCGCTCACCCTCACCAACCTTGGAGACAAAGCCACACCCAAGCCACAGCCATCAGCTTCCTGTGTCCCCAGAACTGATGGTGGTAGGTGGGCTTTCAAACACTGATTTCCAAACAGACATAGAAGAGTTGTGGATGAAATGGATTTTAGTCCTGGATCTGCCTCAGGTGGGTGCAGCGGGGGAGGGTAAGCAGAGATGAAAGGTCAGGTCCAAACTGATGATGCCCAAAGCCAGGGTGGATGAGGATACACTAGAATATTTTACCTTGGGTTTTAGATTTAAAAATAAGAACACTGAAACATAAAAATGCAAGCCTGCCCCTCCCACCTCCCTCTCTCGTGGGTTCACAGAGGGCTATGGGGTGATTTTTTCTTTTCAGAACACCGCTAATTTCTTTGGGGCAGAGAGTGTGGAGTGATTGTTCACTCTGTCGTGTGTCATGTACACATCTATGACATACAGAAAGCTTGATGAATTAGGACCCTGAAACATGAGGCAGATTTTCCAGTCATCCTGTGACTGTGTGGTCCTTCAGCTGAGCTTTGTCCCACCCCATCAGTGTGCAGCAAGGACAGAAGCTGGAGGCTGAGCAGTCAGAGGAGCATGGAAACTCAAGGTGACTGTCCTCTTCAGGCTAGGCATGGGTGTTTGCCAGAACCACAGGGATGTCTCGGGGCTATAGAAAGCATTGTCTGAATCTCTGCATAGGAAATGTGACTTGACATCAGCATTACAAGCCTTTACACTAACTATAGCCTGTGAGTTAGGAGTGTAGACCACGAGGCCCTCTCCTCTGCCATGACGGGGTAGAAGCATGGTTTTCTAAATAAGAAAGATGTTAATACAAGACATTAGATGAAAGAAGTTAGTAACTTGTTCAGGCTCATGCACCCCAGGTAGATGATCTTGCCTGGAAATTCCCTTTGCTGCCATGGGACAGTGATCCACAGACACCACTGATTAGTGTCGCTGCATAAAGGTCACACACAGAGGAGTTTCTGATAACCATTGTCATCCTTGAACGAAAAGGCACCCTCGCCATCTGGAAAGGCCAGTGAGTCAGAAGACAGCTCACAGCCCAGAGCGGTCCATGCGTCAGAGGGAGGGCAGGTGAGAGCATTCAAGGCACTGGACAGGTGCTGGGAGAGAGGAGGGAGGAGGGAGGGAGCTTGCCAGCTCCGTTCCTTGTGTTACTTTTAAGCAGATCATGAACAATACTCTAGACAAGTGTAGCCCCTCTTCCCCCTGTGGCAAGTAAGCAATAAGAGATAATGCACTTAGCACCCTATTGATGAGAAAGAAGTGACAGAATACAATGAGAATTTGATGGCCAATGACCCAAAGGCAGCATGCTATCTTAAGAAGCTTGTGACTCATCACCACAACGCAATTATATCCAAAGAGACAGAATGGTAAATGCATCTCACCAAATTAATCTGACAAACTGCTCAGCAGCAGTGGTTACGTGACAGCCACAGAAACGGAACACCTGAGCACCCAGAACGCCACATTCCTTGACCATGTTGACTTTTCTGACACTGGATCTAAACAGAGTCATCACACGCACATACTATCTCATGGATTGTGGAAAATCAGACTACAGCTGGGATGGACAGACTGTGCTATTGAGTGAGTGGAAGACAGACTTTCCCTGACACTGTACTGCTGCTAGGAAGAAGTACAGCAGGACAGGCCGGAGCCACAACAGTGCTCACCGAGTCAGAGAGGACTTGGCATCTAGAGTTTTTATGGTTAAGAAATCCTTCATGCAGGGCTAAGGAGACAGATCACCTGGTAAAGTGTTTGCCTTGCAGGCATGAGGACCTGACTACAATCTCCAGAACCCACGTAAAAAGCTAAACATGGCGGCACATGTGCGTAAGTCCAGCATTAGGCAAGATGAACATATCCCTGGGGCTCACCGCCAGCCAGCCTAACCTATTTGGTGAGCTACAGGCCAGGGAGAGACCCTGTCTAAAAAATAAATGGTGGACAGCTCCTAAGGAACAACACCCAAGGTTGACCTCTGAACCCCACCCTCCATATGCACACACACACACACACACACACACACAAATAACATATTCAAGGGGCTTGACTATGCATGAGTAACTACTGTTGTGACCATATTATACTAGATTGATTATAGACTAGACTGGTAAGAAATGGCGTGTGCCGTCTTTTGTCTTCGAAAGTAAAGTGGGGATATGATAGTCTGCAGACCCATAGGTTCATCTCTGGTTGAGCTCACTGTGCGAAGGAAGAATGGCAGGCTCTGAGGAACATGCTGTCGTTCTCACAGTCTTCTAGATAAGGAGCCTCAGACCCAGGGAGCTGGAACAAACTCACACCAAGTAACTCCGCAGCGGCCTGCTATGGCCAGGAAGTTTGACTCTCAAGGCAAAAAGCTCACCACTCCACTGCCCTGTGTTCTAATTACATAACTACTTTGAGATTACAGGACATCATTGGGGATCTACTGAGAAAGTGAACTGAGATGCGGCCATGCTGCTTTTCATACAGGGGAGATTTCCTTTTAACTCAGCATCTTCCTTTAGTTTTTAGGTTTTAGATTTTAACCATACCATAGAGACAGTCCTGCTCACCACTGCAGGCAGTGAGCCGTCTGTTCTGAGGTCAGCGGATACACAGTTTTTAATATATTGTCTCAGAGTCTCACAGATGAGTCCCAGCAAGAGCAGCACATGGCCCATGGTTCACTGGAGACCTGGAGGAACCCTCAGTTGAAATCAGAGTCTACCCACCAGACTGCAAATGGCTAATACCCAGAGCTGTGACCATGAAATCTGGGGGTGATTTGTGATGAAAACAGATTGAAAAGGTGGCTGGGGACAGTGTCTAGTGCTCAGTTTTAGATTGTCATCTGCTCTGCACTGTGAATGGCTTGAACCATCCCCAAAGAGGTTCAGATCTTTAGTAAACACCTTGCTTGCTGATGCTTTCCTTGCTGAAGAAAGCAAAAAATCAGGGACTTAAGAAATGGGGTAGAGGTGGAGCAGAGGGTCTGGAGAGGTGTGCAGAAGCAACCAAGAAAAAGACACCCCTCTCCTGCAAGACCCTGAAGGAGTGGGATGAGCAGGCCACGGTACCTGGAAGGGGCCTTTGGTAGGTCCATAGAGACATGCTAAAGGCAAGGATGATTCTGATAGGCTGAGAGGCTCCAAAACCTGTCTGCAGCAGCCCCAGACCAATAATCCAATCTCATTTCATCTGCCCTCACACCAACTCCAGTGGAGATGCCCATCATCCTGATAGTATGCAATCTGGGGTCCAGCAGCTGCTCCAAGACAGGTGAAGTCAGGTTTGTGTCCATCGAAAGCCCGGGCAGTACCTAACTGGTGCTCCAAGTTCTGAACCTTATTCTCAGAACTCCATGCTCCAGGCCTGCCTATATCCTGAAGAGTGCGACCCCACATCCCTGGAACTGACCCTCCCATCCAAACTAGCCCTCTGTGAATGATGTCAGTGGCTTCCCAGGCCCCTTCTACACCACCTGTGACAAGAGCCAGGGCTTCTGCTTCTGTGTCGTCCGACTAGTCTGCCCTGCCCTCGCCCAGCATGACTAGTCTTCAACTCAGAAGCAATGGAATGGTGAGAACATCCTGCTCAACATTTCCTGCTCAGAGAAGGTTTTCTCTAAGTTCAGAGCAAGCCTCACTTGAGGTGAGTGATTCCTGGTTCTTTGTGAGGAGAGGAGAAAAGCCCCGACATGCTGTGGCCACAGCCAGCCTCAGGAAACTGTGTCCTCACCCCTCTCTCCTGCTGGAAATGCCTCCTCAAAATACGTTTCTTGAGGTGGCTTTTAAAAAGCCACCTGAGTTTTCTTTCATGGTCTAAGAAAACAGGCTCAATTTGGGCTCCCTGGGTCTCTGGGGACAGAATGGTAACGGCACCCACTGCTCCCCAGCTGCTTGGGCTTTCCCATTTTTTTTTTATGAAGCTCTCAAATCCGTTCTCCTGTGGCTTGGAGGCTGCAGGATGGAGCTGCAGTCCCTGAGACCCTGGCAGAGTTTGATTCTCACAGTGAGGTGGGGGCCCTGCCCTCAGCACAGCAGGCTAAGCAGGTAAAGATTAATTGAATGTGCTGCCTTAATCCCAGGCTGACAGCAATCCTGGTCTGCAGCCTCCTGTGTGTGAGAATCAGTCTTGCATTTGTGGAGGCTGGCTGTGGGACCAGCTTGGTTTCAAGGTATGGCTGAGTCCCTTGCCTGGTGACTCACAGATACAGTCCTCATTCTCATCTCTGTGGCAGCTGTGATCTCCCTTGGCATCTGTCACAGTGAGACTGACTTCACAGCCATCAAAGGCCCAGCAGATTCGTCTCCAGGCAGGTCTGTTTACTCCACCGTAGCTGCTTGCCAGCCACTGGCTACCTTAAAAGGTTCCTTCAGAGGCTCCCTGTATCCCACACATTTCCTGTGCCTAAAAAAGGTGCAGGCTTACCACAGTTGCTTGGGAACTGATGAAAACCCAGGTTCAGCTTTCAGTAAACAGTTAAGACCTATCATAGCCACCACACACCCAGGGTCATAGGTGGGGGGCTCCCTCACTTCCAACACATAGACAGCCTGACTTTAAGCCCTATGAATCTAGAAAGATCCAGAGTTGGGGAAGTGGGAGGAGACAGTGTGGCATCATAGAAGAGCTCTCTGTCTTGGGACCCAGAATCATCAAATCGCCTTACCGGTGCATCCACGGCTAAGTTAATGCGCTACTCCAAGCCCAAGGCTCCTCACTGTGCAACAGAGAGTCTTCAGCTGCTTCGGTGGGTGCTGCTGATGAAACAGAGTCTGAAAACACAGGGCAGACATGAGCCACATGGGCTGTGTATGACAGCGTGGGGCTGAGCAGAAGTCCTGCACTGAGGGTGCTGCGCTGAAGTTGGCTACATTCTCAGAGGTCTGAGAGAGGATGGAGCAAGAACCCCAAGCTTGGGGAGGAGGAGAGGCCTTTTGGATCCTGAAGGTCAAGGAGCCTAGGCTGCAGGTTCAGAGGCAAGGGAGCTGTAACCCTTCTCAGCTCCCTCACTTTATCATTCTCAGAAGCAGGAGCATGCCTGCTTTCATCTGGCTGTTAGGAGGCGTCTCTGGGCTTATGGAATGATGAGGGGTCTGGAATGATTTTTGAACCTTGAACACCCATGACATTCCCATAAAGGCCCTACTTTCTAGGCCTTTAACCTAGGGACAGGCCTTGACCAAGGTCTCTTCATAGCCAGAAGCCTGAACTCCTCTGGACTGGCCCTCTTCTTCCAGTGTAAGATCAAGAAGGATCCTACCAAAGAGAGCCTTCCCTCTGTGACAGAAGAGAGCCTGCCCATCTTCTTGTCCAGAGGGCAGTCTTACAGCAACCTCACGCAGGCCTCAGATCAGAGCTGCAACTCTAGTCCACCTCTTTAATGACCTGTTCCCTCCTCCGTAAACTACCAACACGGTGGCACCTACTGATGTTGCTTTAAGGCCTTCTTGGCACAATGCCTGTAACAGGACACAAGTGGGCAGCAAATGATATCTGTGATTTCGTGGGTAGAAAAATCTAGGAGGGGGGATAGAACGAGTGACCGTAAGCTACAGAGTAGAACAGGCAGGCCCAAGTCTCTAAAGGCTGGAATCAGTCCAGACCTACTTCATGGCCGTGTGTCCTTGGACAAGCCACTGGGCCTCCAGCCAGTGGGAAGGAGAACCTGCCTCTCAGTGTGGTCTGACAATGCTTGGGACCAAAGGCTTCTGCACATTGGGCATTAAGTTTTACAGGTTTAGATAGATCCTGTCACAAGTGCACATGACAAGTCTTATTTAATGTTATGTCCCATTAGCCCAGGGCCTGGCCCAGAATCAAAGCTTGGTAAATGTTTGGTTGCGAATACATTTATTTAGCCTAACTCTCTTAACTTTATAGGGACAAGTGTCCTGTAGCACAGAGGTGATGAGCCACTTACGGAAGAGCTGGTGCTGAACTGGGGGCTTCAGTGTGGCTTCCTGGTCCATTTTCTAGAGAACAGCACCATCATTTCCAGGACTTTGGTTCTCACTTGTCCTGGGCCCAGCTGCTTTCACTAGTATGTAGACTGCAATCTCCCAGACTGCATCTCTATACAGCAAGGTAAGTCCAGAGATCACAGAATTCGAAAGCTGCCTTGGACCCTAAGAGACTCCAGAGAGCTCGATTCACAGGGTGTCACTGGGTGCTGATGGTTAGAACCAGTCACATTCCCTGCTTGTCTGCTTCAGCTGAGGGAGCTGCTCCTGGTGGGAGACCATTCCCCGGTGTGCACAGTGGCACGTATAAGACGGTATAAGTTCTGCTGCCTGCCGGAGAGAAGCTGACGAGCGGACGCTGCAACAGAAAATCTGAAGGCACTGAGTCTGAACGCCACAAGCTCCACAGATGGGGGGCACTCAGCTGTTCCCTGGGGTTCAGGTTCCTGCCCAGCCCACCTCTTCCACCTTCACCCCCTTCTAGTCAGGGGGACAACTCCAGACCTAGCACACCAGGTGCTTAGCCACAGTCAAGCTGACAGTTGGCAGGCCACACCTTCCAGACTGCAGGCTGTTGACATCTTTTAGAAGCTGGAAGGTCAGCTGCTACCATTGGAAAGATAGTTCTCTCTGCCTTCAGAGTCAAACCAGGCCTTTGTCCCGAAGTCTAGAGCAGGACACCAAAGTGGTGTTCGGAGACTGGATCTACCAGGCTCCCTCTAAAGAAGTGCTTTAGCTTTGCTTTCTATTGATGGGACAAACACCAGTACCAAAAGCACCTTGGGGAGGAAAGGCTTATTTCATTTTACAGCTTGTAATCCATCATGAAGGAGGGGCAGGGCAGGAACCTGGAGACTGGACCTAATGCAGAGGAGTGGAGGAGTGTTGCTCACTGGCTTGCTCTCCATGGCTCACTCAGCCTGCTTGCTTATACAACCCAGGACCATCTGGGTGTCTAGGGATGGCACTGCCCACAGTGGGCTGAGTCCTCGAACATCAATCATTAATCAAGAAAATACCCACACAGACTTGCCTACAGGCCAATCTGACAAATGCATTTAATCAGTTGAGGGTCCCTCTTCCCAAATGACCCCAGCTTGTGCCAAGTTGGAAAGTAAATAAAGAGCACACGGAGTTTGTGTGAGCACACAGTTCGCTTTGCTAACGTATGAGAGTGTTTTCTCCCATACAGTGCCCCTAAGGGTTTTGGAAAATAATTCCAGGGAAATGTACATCCTCTCTTCTTGGTGCCTGCAAATCATGAGGCAGCATCAACTTCTGAAAAGATTTGCCGAGCAGAACAGAGAAGGGAGGAGAAAAACCGAGAAGGGGAAACCATGGTGGCGAAGAGCAGTGGGTGGGTGCTGTTCGACCTGCCTTTGCCTTTGGTTTCACATTTTCCTTTGAGAAGCCATGCCCCCTTCCACTCTCCTAACCCTGCATTCCACGTGGTTCTGTTTGCTGAGACCGTTAAGTGACAAAACTGCCTGACCGCTCACACACATCCCACCTACAGACCGCTAGTCCATCCGGTGCAGAAGCGTACACTGAGGATTTCTGGAGCTGTGCCCCGACCTGCGCGTGGCTTTGGGGTTGACCTGATGGGACAACTGGAATGAAGAAGTAACAGACGCACATATAGAAATGCTGGTGTCAGGTGGGTCACGCACTATGAGGGAAATGTGCCAACAGCCTGGGAACTCAGCCCTTCAGTGCATACAGCTGAGTGTGGAGGTGGCCTGCCTAATCTCTGTATCATGATATTGATAATCTCTGTAGACTATGAAGAAGCAATTTTGGGCTGCAGTCATCCACGAGGAGGAAGCTCTGGTTGCTAGTTTCCACACACACTGTCCACATTCTTACTTGACCAAGGCCTCTCCAATCCTCTGAGCCTGAATGGGGGAGGCTTTGCCATTCTGTGGGTCTGAGACACTGGGGTCCTTGACATGGCCTTCCATGTCAATAATACACATTCACCCAGGACTTCACCTGCTCTCCAGCAGAGCTGCCTTTCTCAGAATACAGCCCCACAGAAGACATCTGTGGGTTCCTATTTTTAGCTTTCCCAAGCCTTCTTATGTCCTCTACATCCAGAGGTTTAAGCATTCTGCCTTGCTTTAGCGCTTTGAACTACATTCATTTCCCCCATTGTTCCCCCTTTTCCACAAGCTAACCTCCATCAGTTTCTATTGCTTGAGATCTAATAAATTCTTGTTAATACAAGGAACCTATTAGTCACATGCAAAAATGAAATTGGACCCCCACCATATGTAAAACTAGCTCAAGCTCTCAGCAAGTGAGTAATGATCCCTGTTCAGGAGCATGATGGGCCCCATACATGATGAGTCTGTAAAAGGCAATGTTCACACAATACTGAGCAACATGAGCTCTAGACAGCCTGCTGCAACTCTACAAGGTACTGAGTCCTGTATCAGGCATTGTGACCTATAAAGTGCACTGTGAGTATGAGTACATGTTCTGTGCTATATACAAGCACACAAAGAGTTGTAGCCAGGGCACTGAGTCCTGCACATAGCAATAGGAGCTCTATTCTGATGCATTACAACCTGTGTACTTCACATCCATCCATACACATACACACCCATGCATGCACATACACATATGCACTGTGAGTTCTTCACAGGCTTCTGTGAGCTCTGGAATTTCATTATATGCTCAATATAGAACACTATTAGCTCCAACCAGCCACTATGAGCTCTATTCAGAATCACTATGAGTTATAAAGATGTCCACTAGAACTATATATAGTGTCAGGAGCTCTACACAGGTGCACTCTGATGCAACACAGGGCTGTGGTTTCTACGCAGGGTGCTATGAGCTGCACATGGCATTACAAACTCTATACAAGTACATTACAAGCCCCATGCAGTGTAGCGGGAGTGTTTTCTCTCCGGGTCCCGCCAAGCCCCGGCAGTCCAACAGCCCACTTATAAAATAAACACACAGACGCTTATGTTATTTAAACTGTTTGGCCTAATGGCTCAGGCTTCTTGCTAACTGTTCTTCTATCTTAAATTAACCCATTTCTATTAGTCTATACTTTGCCACATGGCTTACCAGTACCTTACATCTTGCTTGTCATGGCGGCTGCTGGCAGCGTCTCTCTCCCTCTGCCTTCCTGTTCTCTCAATTCTCCTCTCTGTTAGTCCTGCCTATACTTTCTGCCTGGCTACTGGCCAATCAGTGTTTTATTTATCAACCAATCAGAGCAACACATTTGACATACAGACCATCCCACAGCAATGCAGGGATCATGTGAACTCAGCACAGGGATCCATGATCTCTGTATCCTGTGTACATGACTAGGAACTGCATGCGTGTGCAGAATGAACTTGATACATGGCATTATGTGTCAGTGGAGCTGCATTATGGGTTATATGTTATATATACGGTACCACACACACACACACACACACACACACACACGTGCTGAAAGCACTGTGAAATGTGTAGGAGGAATGACAAGCTCTAAGTAGGTTACTATGAGCACTATGTGGATGTAGTGAAAAGGAGGCACTATGAGACGGACTGTGAACTCTGCACACAGCACTGTGAGCTCGGGGAAGCCGCACTATGCTCTTACTACAGCATACTATGAGTGTGGGTGGGGTGACTTGAAGTCTCTAAAGGACACTGTGTTTTATGGGTCTTAATGAGCTCTGTCTAGGGCACTATGGGCTCTATGAAGTTTGCTATGGCCTCAGTACATCTCACTGTGAGCCCTGTACAAGGCACTATGAGATACACCCGTACACTACCATCTATATGCTGCTGTGAGCTCTGAACAGGTATGTTGTGACATGAACAGAGGCACTGGGAATACAGGCAGGAGGCGGGGGGCTGTGACAGGAGCACAGGGCACTGTAATGTCTAAATGGGGTGCGTCTGCAGATGCACTGTGACAGGGACACAACACACTGATGTCTAGATGGGGCACTAAGAACTCTGTAGGAGGCTGTGACAAGTGCCCCGTGACATGTGACATGGCCCTGTGATGTCTAGATAGGGCACTGTGAGCTCTGTAGATGTGAATTGTGACGTGAACGCAGAGAAATGTGATGTCAAGACGTGAGCTTCGTTGCAGTGCACTGTGAAATGAACACAGGGTACTGTGGTGTCTACATGGGGCTACTGTGGGCTCTGAGCAGGTGCACATGTATCACAGGTGTACAGGTGACATGGACACAGGGCACTATGATGCTCTGTAAAGTTTCACTGGGACATGAACTCAAGGCACCGTGCTCTCTAGATGGTTCTGGGTGCTTTGTCTCGGCACACTGTGACATGAATACTGAGCAATGTGATGTCAAAATGAGATACTGTGAGTTCTGTGCAGGCGCACAGAGATGTGAAGGCAGGTCACTGTAATGCTGAGACATGAAGACGCTGCAATGTCTAGAGAGCCCTGTGAGCTTGGCGCAGGTGCACTGTAACAATAATGTGAAGTGCTGTGATGTGGAGACGAGGCACTCTGGTGTCCGGTATACTGTGTGCTTCAGAAAGACGCACTGTGAAGAGAACACTGAGCACTGTGATGTCTACACTGGGCACTCTCCTCTGAGCAGGTGACAGTGAAATGACTGCCTAGCACTCTGTTGTCTAGACGGGACACTCTGCGGTGTATGCAAGTGCACTTTGACAGGAACACAGGGCGCTATGATGCCTAGACTGACCTGTGAGCACTGTGTCATGATCACCAGGGACTGTGATGTACAGATGGTACTGTGAGCTCTGGGTAGATGGACTGTGACATGATCATAGCACACTGCTAAGTCTAGACTGTGAGCTCTGTCCCCATGCCCTGTGACACGACACAGGTCAATGTGATGATGACATGTGGCACTGTAAGCTCTGTGCAGGTGCACTGTGACATGAGTACAGGGTCCCGGGATGTCTGGGCAGGTACCATGTGCTCCGTACAGGTGCACTGTGACAGGAACACAGGACACTGGACATCTAGAACGGACACTGTCAGTTCAGTACAGATGACCTGTGATCTTAATATAGGACCCTGGAATAGCCAGACAGGATATTCAGTTTGCTCAGTAAAGATGAACGGTGGCATAAACAGAGGGCATGGTGGGTGTGTGAACAGAGTGCTGTGAACTCAGTACAGGTGCACTGTGACAGGAACACAGGGTCCTGTGATGTCTAGGTGCTATACTGTGTGCTTTGTAAAGGTGCACTGTGAAATAACACAGATGTCTCACTCTGCCCTGTCCTCTGAGCAGGTCATGATGGAATAAATGCATGGCACTGTGATGCTAAGATGGAACACTGTTAGATATGTGCGTGTGCACTGTGACAGACACAGTGCGCTGTGATATCTACATGGGGCAATGTGAGCTCTATACAGGAGCACTGGCTTTGTCTAGACCAGTGTTCTCAACCTTCCTGATGCTGGGACCCTTCAACACAGTCCTCACTCAGTGGTGGCTCCCAACCATAAAATTATTTCATTGCTACTTCGTAACTATAGTTTGGCTACTGTTATGAATCATAATGTAAATATCTGATATGTGACCCCTGTGAAAGAGTCATTTGACCCCCAATGGGGTCATGACCCACAGGTCAAGAACCACTGGTCTAGATATTACTGGGAGCCCAGTACAGGTGCACTGTGGCACAAACATAGAAAACCGAGATGCCTGAACGAAATGCGTGGGGTCAGTACAGGTGCACTGTGACATGAACATAAAGACACTATAATAGCTAGACCAGAAGTTCTCAACTTGTGGGTCATGACCCCTTTGGGAATCAAACAACCCTTTCAGAGGGTCACCTGAGACCATCAGAAAACACAGATATTTGCATTATGATTCATAACATTAGCCAAATTACAGTTATGAAATAGCAACAAAAATAATTTTATGGTTGGGGGTCACCAGGAGGAAGTATACTAACAGGTCAAAGCATTAGGAAGGTTGAGAATCACTGCTCTACATGGAGCACTGTGCGTTCTGTTACAGGGACATTGTGGCATGAACACAGGGCACTGTGATAGGTATACAGAATTCTGTGTACTCTGTCCTGTTCGAATCTTAGACGGTCTTTTAATAGAAAACCTAGAGCCAGATATCAGGGTGAAAGCTGAAAGATCAGAGAAGCAGAGCAGCAGCCACTAGCTCTTACCTTTCCGAAATCCTCAGCATCAAGAGAATGAGTTCCTGTTTCCTCTCACTTTGTATACCTTTCTCTGCCCTGCCATCTTACTTCCTGGGGTTAAAGGCATGTTTGCTTCCCAAGCAAAGGCATAAGATCTCAAGTGCTGGGATTAAAGGCATGTGCCACCACTGTCTGGCTCTGTGTCTAATCTAGTGGCTGGCTCTGTCCTCTGATCCTCAGGCAAGTTTATTAGGGTACTGTAGATGTAACCAACCATCTTATTAAATAAGAGACACAGAGCCTTACCCGCCTGCTGCCAGCTAGCCTCTCCCGCCAAGAGACCTCTCCGAAAAAAAAGGGGCTACTTCCTGTGCATTCGTCTTTAAATAGAGTTCTGTTCTGCCTTCTCATTGGTCGTAAACCCAACTACGTGACTGCCTCGTCACTGCCTGTCTGTACAGACCTCCGGACACACATTGGAGCGTGTGTCTCCAATGCCGGCTGTATCCTTGAACACACAGAGATCTACCTAGTTTTGCCTGCCAAGTGCTGGGATTAAAGGCGTGCACCACCACCGCCCTGGCTTTCCCTATGGCTTGCTAATAGCTCTGACCCCTAGGCAACTTTATTTATTAACATACAAATAAAATCACATTTCAGCACAAATAAAATATCACTATAGGGTACACAATATATCACCACATTTCCCCTTTTTGTCTAAAATAATAAAAGAAAGTTATAACTAATATAAGAAAAACTATATACAATAAGTATATATAATATATACAGTCAAGAATTACATTAAAAATGTCCAGTTCATTAACATTTGACAGATTCAGAGAAAATACTCCATTAATTATCCTGTTTTGGTGAGTCCAAAATATTGTACCTAATTCACTTTCTATCCTAACTTGTATTACCAACCAAAAACTATCTTTTTATGTCTTTCAAACTTACATGCTTTACACATCTTTAGTGAGTTTCTTTTCTGAATTTGTTAACAAGGAAAACTATAACTATAACTATCTAATCTTCAACTCCCTTGGAGACCTGAGAAGGAAATAATATTACCTAAGTAAGCAGGAAGTACAAACAAGTGACTTCCAAAAAATGTGAGAAATGACAGAAACAGCTGGCTGCCTGGACAGTCATCCAAGATTTCTCTGCAATGTTGGAGCATCAATCTTTGACCTATAGGCCTAGAATATCTGACAGATTCATCTATGAAGCAGGATTTTCTGAAGGGCCTTCCTGCCTTGTCTTGGCAAAGTTTGACAGTCCTTTCTTTTGTGTCCTGCTTGTCCATTTTGGACAATAACTGTCAGCACTTGAGGCAAGGGCATTCTCTTGCCCAGTGGCTAACTTGCCACAAAGAAAGTAAATTCCATATGGAGTTTCGTAGATGCCCGTCATCTTCTGTGAAGTAGATTGGTGCTGCCGGGAACAGACATGTCTCATTGTCACAAAAAAAAAAAGAATCTATATTATTAAAACATCTTAAATGCCATATTCTATAGATCTCTGAAGTGTTTGAAGATGACCTGCTTATCTAAAATATATTTCTGTTTGACCTTGAAAACATACCTAATATGACTACAAGTTTGATTGTAATAGGTTACTAAATACTAAATTAGTTAGTAATAATAACTTTCAAGGACTAGAAATTTGCATTACATTGTTAAATGAGTTGTATAGGTACAATACCTTGAACAAGACTAGAAATATATGTACAGTATTTTCTAACAAAATAAATCTCAAATTTATATCAATATACACAATTTGTATATACTATATAAAATTCCAATCCAATGTAAAATATTTAAAACTAGTAGTTGCTTTCTAAAAAATAGATTCAATAATCTACCTTTTTATCTTATTATAGCTATATCTTCCCTTTTTTCTTTTCAGAGTAGATTCAATAATCTACCCTTTATCCATCATTTCTATATTTTTTTCAGAGTAGATTCAATAATCTACCCTTGTATCCTATCATTTTTATATCTCTTTTTTTATTCAGAGTAGATTCAATAATCTACCTCTTATCTATACCCTCTTTTATCTTTTAGAAAGATATTGACTATGACCAATAACAATTTTTAACCAATCCCTAAACAAAGACAAACATCCATAATCCATATTTTGGGAATGTGGATGTAGTTTTCTAGGCTACTTCTGGCTGATTGGGGGCACTGGTAGTGTTATGGGGACACAAAGAAAATTTAGGATTATGGTCAAGTCCTAATTGAAGTAGTCAATGAGGCTGTATCATCTCAGCTGGCCATCTCGATATTGTCCTGGGCAGTTTGTAATCCAAAGCTGACCTTTGGGTGGTGATTGTCAGCTTGATGGGATTATCATAGTCCAGGTGGAATCGTCATTTTGGGATCACATCATCTTTTCAAAGACCTCAAAGGTAACTATTAGGCATGGTCATGGTTCACTGCAGAAAATCTTTATTTTTTTTAGGGCAAGTTTTCTGGATGATTTGTCCTTTTTCTTCAGATGTCTCATTTGTCCAGTGTTCTTTAGATTCCTTAACCTTCATTCTCCTGAAAGACAAAACAAAACCCTCCCCCAACTCTATCTTTGGGTACTTTCCAAATCTAATCTTTACCAATTTTGATTTGTGGTTTCTCCTTAAGTTTTTGTTCTGTTTTCTAAAGTTGTTCTATCATCTTGAGCAGTAAGGTTTTTTACAATAGGCACTAGGTTCTTTAATTGCTCTGGGAAGGAATTTCTTCTATGATGACAGGGAAGAACTGAACTGAAATTGCCATGGGGGCCTGCAAGAGTTCCTCAGGGAGTTTCCTGATGGCAAAAGCAAAGGATTATCTTGGTTGTCCCTTGTTGATCTGCATTCATTAATCCAATGTCTGCCTTTGCCACACCTTCTGAATAATACAGAAGGGAGGGGCATTCTGTTGCCGTTATTTCTTGAATAAACATTATTTCTAGGAATGCCCTGTTTACAGTCCCTTTTTAGGTGACCTTGTTTACCACAATTGAAACACCTGACATTACTATTTTTCTTCAAACCTCTGGAAATCACCTCTCCTATCCAAGCATCATCATGGTCATGAGATTCAATATTAATTGTATCTCGACTCCATTCCTCCAAGGATGCTTATCTCCCCTTTAAGAGCCTAATTACCCTTTTGCATTGTGCATTAGCATTTTCAAAAGCCAGAGATTCAATTATTATCTGTCTAGATTTTGAATTTGGTATCATTCTATTTACTGCTAAAGTCAGTCTTTGTAAGAAATCAGTGAAGGTTTCTTTTGGGCCATGTATAACTTTTGTAAATGACTCAATTTTATTTCCTAAATCTTCAATTCTGTCCCAAGCATTCAAGGCTGCCATTTGGCATAAAGCCAGGGTGTATTCATCATGTCGAGATTGCCTTTCTACATTAGCATAATCTCCCTCTCCAAAAAGTTGATCTTGGGAGATTCCCATACCTCCATCCCTACTTCATTGTTCAATGGTCTTAGCCTCATCCTTCCACCAGGTCCTGCACTGTAATTGGGGACCAGCCTCTAAGACTGCTGTAACCAAATCTTTCCAGTCTTGAGGGATAATTCTATTACAAGTTGACCACGAGTTTAATATCTGCTTCACAAATGGCGAATGCTTACCATATGACACTATAGTTTCTTTGAATCCCCTCAAATCTAACATTTGCATAGGAGTCCAGTCAGCTCATACACAGCACTTGAGCATTTGTCAGTTCCTGTAAGGTGACTAGGTAGATTAAGGTTGACTGTTTGAAAACCTTAGGCTGTTTCTCTGTAACCATATAATGTAATGCTGAGATTGGTTCACCTTTAAATTCTTCTGTCTGGGCCTCAATATCTCTATGATCTGTTTTAACAAATTTTTCTAAAACTTTTATCTTGGCACTCATATTAACCAACATTTTTAATGATCAAACAAATAATATTTATAATTGACATTACATAAATCCCATCTACATTAATTATCTTCTCATTTAATTGTTCCATTTTCAGACTGCTTAATGTATAGTCAGACAGCGACCAAACACCCTCCATTGTAAAAATGTTTCCCATTTTTCAATGTGGGAAAAAACTTTCTTTTAACTAATTCTTCCCTTTAAGAAATCCCAATTGACTCACCAAGTCTACTGACAGTGACAATTCAGATGATGGTGTGGCAGCAGTCTGAGGAGGGGGCTCAGAGAAAGCCACGACCCACCCAGAGAGGGGAGAAGTCAAAGAGCCAGCAGTGTGCATGGGGAAATGTGCAAAAGCAGCTAATTCCTGCATGTTTGGAGCCTGGGCCTGGGGAGTTTGCTGCAGAGAGGCTGCAACAAAAACTTAGCCAGTGGGTTAGGAACTCTGGCCCACGTGGTATGGAAACTCCAGCCACACACAGCTTGGGCCTGAGCCAGGGCCTGCAAGGTCACAGGCAAGCAGCTTTTTTGTGAATTCGTGCCCCACAAGTTGGACACCAGATGTTGTTTGAATCTTAGATGGTCTTTTAATAAAAAACCAAAGCCATATCAGGGTGAAAGCTGAAAAATCAGAGAAGCAGAACAGCCAGCCACTAGCTCTTATCTCTACAAAATCCTCAGACTCAAGAGAGTGAGTTCCTGTTTCCTCACACTTTATATACCTTTCTCTGCCCTGCCATATTATTTCCTGGGATTAAAGGTGTGTTTGCTTCCCAAGCAAAGGCATGGGATCTCAAGTGCTGGGATTAAAGGTGTGTGCCACCACTGTCTGACTCTATAGCTAATGTAGTGGCTGGCTCTGTCCTCTGATCCTCAGCAAGTTTATTAGGGTTCACAATGTATCACCACACTGTCCAGGTGCACTGAGAAATGAATATAGACCACTGTGTGGTTTAGACAGGGCACTATGTGGTCAGTGCTGATACACTACGACATGAACGTGGGGCATCATGTTGTCTACATGGTACTCTGTGCTCTATAAAGGTACACTGTGACATGAACACAGGACAATGATGTCTAGATGGGGTACTCTGAGCTCTGTGCAGTTTCATTATGACATGCATATAGGACACTGGGATGACTAGACAGAGTTCAGTGAACTCAGTACGTGTGCACTGTGACAGCAACACAGAATTGTGATGTCCGGATGGGGCACCATAAGCTCTGTGTAGGTGCACTGTGGCATGATCTCAGGACAGTGTGACATTTAGAAGGGACACTGTGGGCTCTGTACAGTATACTGTGACACGGACACAGGGTACCATGATGTCTAGACCAGACACTGTGATCTCTGTACAGATGTACTGATACAAACACAGTATACTATGATGTCTAGATGGGTTACTGTGAACTCCACATAGTTGTACTGTGGCATGATCCCAGGACACCATTATATCTACAAGGTACGCCCATGTTAAGATCACAGGTCATCTGTACAGAGCTGACAGTGCCCATTCTAGACGTCCAGTGCCCTATGTTCCTGTCACAGTGCACCTGCACAGAGTGCACAGTACCCTGTCAAGACATCACAGGTGCTCTGTGACCTGCAGATAGGGCACTGTGGTGCCTAGACTGTGATCCCTATATACATGCACAGTGGCATGATCCCAAGACACTGTGATATCTATACAGGGTGCTGTGTGTTCTGTAACTTGAATATGAGGCACTATGATGTCTAGACAGGGTCTTGTGTGCTCTGTAAAGGTCCATTGTGACATGAATACATGGACCTGTGATACTGAGATAGGACACTGTGAGCTCTGTACAGGTGCACTGTCATATACACGGGACACTGTGATGTCTTCACTGGACACTGTGAACTTGACATAGGTGGACTGTGATGTGAATGCAGGTTACCTTGATGTCTAGATGGGGTACTGTGTGCTCTGTGCATGTGCACTGTGAGCTCTGTACAGGTGCATGTCATGAACAATGCACTGTGATTGTTGAATGGGTGCTATGTGCTCTGTACATGTGCTCTATGGTTTGTATATTTGTACAGTATGATGTCTACACCTGTGCATTCAGACCTTTTTATAGGAGTCTCTGCCATCTATGCAGTGTGCTCTGGGCTCTGGCCTAGGAACTTTGTGCTGTGTTCAGGAGTACTGTGAGTTCTTAGCAAGGAACTACAAGTTTTATAGAGGCCTCCATGGACTCTTTACTTTGACTTCTATACTAGTGTACTATGAACTCTGCCCCAGGGCACTGTGAGCTCTATGTCTCACACTATGAGCTCTGTACCCACATACTATGAGCTCTGTACCCACATACT
>CABHPH010141071.1:27161-56496 GCA_902168325.1 Peromyscus nudipes
GAGCTCTGTACCCACATACTATGAGCTCTGTACCCACATACTATGAGTTTTGTACCCATGTACTATGAGTTCATGCATTATGAACTCTGCACCCATGTGCTGTGAGCTCTATGGAAATCAATGCGGTTGTCCTCAAAAAGCTGAAAATCAATGTATTATAAGATCCAGCTATACCTCTCTTACTCACAGATACTTATTCATCCATGTTCATTGCTGCTCTATTCATAATAGCCAGAAACTGGAAACAACCTAGATGTCTGTCATCTGATGAATGGATGGTGAAAATGTACTATATTTGTACAATTTAATACTTTTTAGCTGTTTAAGAAATAGGAAATTCTAAAATTTTCAGGTAAATGGATGGAGGTAGAAACAATCATCCTGAATGAGATAGCCTAGCCTCAAAAATATGAATATTGTATGTTTTCTTTTTGTGTTGATGTTAGCTTTTAAGCTTTAGATATGTTTCAATATGATAACCACTGAGGTTAGGTAAGGGACCAGGGGACAGGAGATCTTCCAAGGAAATAGGATATGCTGTTATAAAGAGATGAATGGGAGATGAACTAGAATAGGAGAATTAAATGGGGGATGGGCAAGGTAAAGGAGGGAATATGGAGAGGGACCACTAACACTAAAGGCTGTTTGAAAAGCCATATGAGAACCCTCTACTGTGGAACCTTCCATGAGATGTGTGTGTGTGTGTGTGTCTGTCTGTCTGTCTGTCTGTCTCTGTGTGTGTGTGTGTATGGATATATATATATACACATATACATATGGAACTTTGTGGTGATATTTTACTATTTCCTTCTCGGGTCTCTGAGGGAGTTGAAGATTAGATAGTTATGGTTATAGTTATAGTTAGTTGAAAATTAGTAGTTATAGTTTTCCTTGTTAAGAATTTCAGAAAAGAAACTCACTAAAGAGGTGTAAGTGTATAAATTTGAAAGACATTATAAGATAGTTCTCTGTTAGTAATATAAGTTAGGATAAAAAGTGAATCAGGTACATTTTGGACTTACCAAAATAGGATAGATAATGGACTGTTTTCTCTGAGTTTGTCAAATGTCAATGTCAAATAGACTAGACATTGTTGAGGTGTTTATTGCTTGTATTTATTGTATATAGTTATTGTACTTATTGTATATAGTTTTCCTTATATTAGTTATAGTTTTTTTTCTTTTTTCTTTTTATTAGAATAAAATGGGGAAATGTGGTGATATTTTATTTATGATGAAATGTGGTATTTTATTTGTATGTTAATAAATAATGTTGCCTGGAGATCAGAGGTCAAATAGTCATTAAGCAGAAATCTGGCAGTGGTAGCACATGCCCTTAATCTGATCACATGGCAGACAGAGTCTCTGTGTGTTCAAGGACACAGCCAAGCATGGTGACACGAGCCTTTAATTCCACTACCAACCATAGAGACCTGGAGGTCTGTATAGACAGGCAGTGACGAGGAAGTCATGTGGCTGGGCTTAGAGCCAATGAGAAGGCAGAACATAAAGGAAATAAAAACACAAGTCAGGCAGGAAAAAACTCTCTCTGGGGAAGCAATGGCGGCGAGGTGATAAGATAAGCTAGTCGTGGCTCTCTGATCTCTTTGGCTATTACCTCTGTATTTGGTTCTGTGTTTCTTATTTAATAAGACTGTTTAGAATTTTTTCTACAGAATTTAAATGGAGTCACCAAATAATAGGGAAGACAGTGCCCTAACTAGAAATCTTATGCCCCCAAATAAAACCTCCAGTGACAGAAATGGGCTACTTCCTATTGAGCTGTTGGCCAAAGGGGTCCCAAAGTTCCCTCAAATATCACAGACTATTTATTACCAAGACCATTTGCTACTCTCTATAAACTGATGTAAGACCTGTTCCTGAAGACATAGCTTTACTTACGTCATCAAACATGGGAAGATTGAGCTGGTGCCCAACAAGAAACTTCATCACTACTGACTAGTGTTCCTGGTATGGGGAGGTACTTTATACACCAGAGGGTGAAAGCTATCATCAGTATCAGCCAGCCACAAATCCTGCCACCTACAACAGTGACCCACCTGCAAGATATACTGGTGTTGTGTGGAACAAATATCGTGGGAGTAACTGACTACATGTTGACTGGATTTGAGGCCCACTCCATGAGATGGGGTCCATGCCTGACACTGCTAAGGTGGTTAAGAACATAAGACTAGGTAAGTCATGACCCTATGGGGAAACCTACCTGCTATTATTATTCTGCTAAACCATGGTTCTCAACCTTCCTAATGCTGAAACCCTTTAACACAGTTCCTGATGTTGTGGTGACCCCAAACCATAAAGACTAGATAGCCCAGAGACCTAGGGTAAAATCAAATAATACTGATCAAAAAAAGAAAAAATTGTAATGATAAAGTGACTCCTAATAGCATTCTGCTATGCTCATAGATCAGTGCCCTGCTCAGCCATCATCAGAGAAGCTTCCTCCTGTGGCAGATGGGAACAAATACAGCAATTCACAGCCAGATATTATGTACAGAGTGAGAGACGCTGGAACACTCAGCCCTAAGGGATATTCCCATCAAATACCTCCTCTCCAAGCTCTGGGAACACCATAGAAGAGGAGCTGGAATTAGTGTAAGAGCCAGAGGGGATGGAGGACTCCAAGAAAAAAAGACTCTATAAATCAGTGGTTCTCAGCTTTCCAAATACTGCAACCCTTCAATACAGTTCCTTGTGTTATGGTGACCCCCCCAACCATAAAATTTTTTATTGCTACTTCATAACTGTAATCTTGCTACTGTTGTGAAGTGTAATGTAAATATCCATGTGTTCCAATGTTCTTAGGTGATCCTTTCTTCTTGGGTGATCCCTGTGAAAGGGTTGTTTGATCTACAAGGGGTTATGACCCACCAGTTTGAGAACCACTGTGCTAAAGGAACCTAGTAATAAAATGACTCCTAATGACATATTGCTCTACCCATGGACCAGTGCCTTGCTCAGTCCTCATCAGAGAAGCTTCTTGTGGGATGTGGGAATTAAGACAGGCTTACAACTAGACATGTGCAGAGTGAGTGACTTTAGATCACTCACTCCTAAACGGGATATCTTCATCAAATCCTTCCCCTCAAGGACCAGGGATCCATGTGGAAGAGGAAGTAGAAAGACTCTAATAGCTAGAAATGGCATATGACTCACTCCAATGAAACAGCATCATCCAGACACAGCAGGACTGATACACATATGAACTCACAAAGATTGTGATAGCATGCACAGGACTGGCACAGGTTCAAACCAAAAAAAAATCCAGCACTGAGAAAGGGAAGTAGACACAAAGTTCCGACCCTAACCAAGAAGCTGTTTGCAGTTTACACCTGAGCATATCAACCACACTCCAGCACAGGCCCCATGCCCAGGAGTAACTGGACAGTATAAAATAGGTGCCATGGTTTTTATGTGCCTTTTGTTTGGTTTTGGTATCTTTTTGTCTTACTGGTTGTTTTTTGTTTTGATTTTTTGAGAGAGGTGAGGAGATAAAGTGAGGTTGGGTGGGAAGGGAAGTGGGGAGAATCTGGGAGGAGTTAGAGCAGGGAAGAGAATATAATCAAAATACACTGTACATCAAAAGCTATAACCACAAAGTTTCACCAGCTTGAGTGCCGAGACGTGAACTGAACAAGGATGACACCAACGAGCATGCCAAACTGGATGGGCACAGGGCCTCAACCCTACACAAATAACAACAGGCAACTAAGGAAAGCTGGGCTGGAGAGAGGTGGTCCTCCCCAGGGAAGAACATACCAATTGGTTGTTCAGTGACAAAAGGTCAGTCTGTCACTACAATTCACATTAACTGAGAGCCAATGGTCTGAAGAACACACTCCAGGAAAGACTGACATGTGACACTGCTATTGAACCTTCAAGGGTGAGATCTTATGCTCAGGAGAGTAAGGCCTGTGCTTGAAAGAGCAGACACAGACCCAACTCCTCATGACAGGAAGATGCCCGACTCTGTGAGCTGTGGAAGAGAGGAAAATGCAAGACTCACAGAGAGAAAATAGCTTCTGTTTTCACCTCAAGCATCCTGGAGCAGAGCTGGGGTGCAGCTCAGTCTTGTCAGCATGTGCAAGACCCTGCACTCAACCCCCAACACCTCAGATACCTATGAGGTACTCCTGGGGGACCCAGGGGTTAAGGCTAACACTCTATTGGAATTGAGAAGCTTAGGCACAAGATTACAGACAAGAGGCCTTTGGCAATATTGCCACAAAACATTCCTCAAAGAGGTGGGGCCTGCTGCCCTGCAGCATGGCAGACCATCTTGTTCACCTTCAGAGCACAGGCCACCTCACCATCTCAGAACTTACTAAAGGCTTTTTTCATTTTCAACCTGTTCTCAGTTGCTAAGGGAGAACATCTTTGGCCAAGGTGTATGTTCTCTGAGAAGTCCAGAGAATAGAAATATAAATAATAGAGAACTTATTTAATGTGTATACTTAATTTCTTCATTAAGATGTAAGAATCTGGCTAAAGAAAACTGAAGCAGTTTGAGTAGATGACTCAGTCAGTAAAGTGCTTGCTGCAAAACCGTGAGGACATGAGTTTGGATCTCTAGCACCCACACTTTTAAAAAAAGGCCAAGTACATGTCTGTACCCCCACCTTGGGGGGTAAGCAAAAACAGGAGAATCCTGGGGCACCACTGGCCAGCAAGACTAGCTGAACTGGTAAGCTTCAAGTTCAGTTGTTGTGTCTCACAACAACAAGGTGGAGAATGATTGATGAGGATACTTCATATCAAATTTGTGGCCCTCTTATGTACACACATTGGCCAGAGCATGCACATGTGTATGCACACACATGCACACACACACACACACACACACACAGAGAGAGAGAGAGAGAAAATAAGAAAAAAAGTTGAAGGTACTACTTACCCCACTTACCCAGCTGGGAATTAACCAGCTGCATTTCTGAACCTGCCCCTTCTCAGCTACTTCATCTGCTCTTGTCAACCACCCTGCTGTTGTGCGATATTTGTACACTGTGAAGAGGTATTGCTGTGATTGGTGTAATAAGAAGCTGAACAGCCAATAGCTAGCCAGGGAAGATAGACTTCCAGGCAGAGAGAGGAAGAGGATAATCAAGGAACACAGGAGATGCCATGGAGATGTAGGAGTCAGACACATAGAATTGGAGAGAGATAAAAGCCATGTGGTAGAATGTAGATTTAAAATCATGGGTTAATTTAAGTTATAGGAGCTAGTTAGGAACAAGCCTAAGCTAAGGCCAAGCTTTCATAATTAATAATAAGTCTCCATGTCATTATTTGTGAGCTGGCAGCCCAAAGGAAAGTCCTACTACATATGGCATCCAATGTGGGGCATGTATTTCCACATAGGACCCAAGAAAGCTTTAAAAAGAAGTTTCAAACACACAAACATGGAGCCAAACATGGCTTCCTAGTCCCTCAGTCTCTCAGGTGGGCCACAGAGTAAAGAGATGTGGCTCCTGGCTGCTGCCTATGGGCTTGAGCCAGACCACGCCATAGAGCCAGCAGAGCCTTGTGGTGAGTTTACAGGTTGGCTCATGTGGTCAGAGAAGGCTGCAGGTGTGCAGTAAAGTGATCCAGACTGAAAAAAAAAAAAAAACCTTTAAACAGATACAGTAAAAACTGGGAATAGACAGTCATAAAAAATTAAGAGTTTAAAAATAATAAAGTCTTAAAAGAGAGAGTAAAGTAATATTTAAAAAAGCCACATAAAGATGGGAAATACACAGGGCATCTGGATCCTGTACGGTGTTCTGTTGACTTTGAATTTTTTGAATGCTGCTGAACGAATGGCAGCTGCTGAGAGACACTGGATTTTGAAAGGGACTGCTGAGGTAAACCAGCCTAGACACTTTAGAGATGTCTCAGCTTCGGAATGGAAGTCAGGAAATGTGTTGCACTGGGGGAGAGATTATGTCGTTGTTTCCACAAAAACACATAACAAAAAATTATGGTTCTCTTCAAAATTAATGAAGATCAAATTTGATCAGGGGAGGCCTCCTGAAAATCTTGGCTACAGATGTGAAGAAAGAAATCAAGAAAGACTACAGGACAGGTGACATATATACTGATCCCTCTACTGTGGGAACAGCTCTAAGACTGAATGACACATGATAAATCTTGTTGGCTACAGAGTCCTCATGACTTATTATTACATGCCATCCTTTCATATGGATGGATAGAGATTTATATTACACTTTGGTTATACAGTCCAAACAAACTTATAAAGTTAAGAGATGCCTTTATCTATTCCAACATAAAACAAAAAATCTTCTTTAACTGACTTGTGCATACTGCACATTTCATACTTGTGTTAATGCATGTGTGTGTGTGTGTGTGTGTGTGTGTGTGTGTGTGTGTGTGTGTGTGTTACCTTTAAAAGTCTGTGTGTTTTCACAGAAAAAAAATTGACCAGACACCAATAAAGACAAGTAGCCCAGGTGGTCCAGCCTCTCAGAATGCCTTTGTTGTAGTTTCCTTGAAATTCTACATTCAGAACAGCTTCCAAGCTGCTAGCTGAGATGGTCCATCCTCACAGACTATACAGCCAAGATTTCAGATAAGCTCTATACTTTCCCACTGCAATGAGACTAAACAAAAAATAATAGAGTTAGCTCTCCCAGGACTTGACCATTATCCCAATTTTCTCAGTGTCCCCTAAAGATGCCACCACCCCAGACAACAGGAAGCAGTCTAGAGAACACGATGCCCACATTCTCAAGTGGTGGGATGGGTGGTTTTTGGTCATTTGGTGGGTTATGGATGTTTGCCATTATTTAGGGGGCATTGTTTAGGAGTTGTTGTTGGTTATGGTCAGGGAAAAAAACTGAGCAAAGAATATTAAATTCAGGAAGCTATTTCTGAAGGGAAAAAAGGACTATAAGAATGATAGGATAAAAGAGTAGATTATTGAATCTACTTTAAACTAAAAAAATAACTATTAATCTCAAATATTTTACATTGGTATGGATTTTGTATATTGATACAAATTTAAGATTATTTTGTTAGAAAATACTCAAAACATGTTTCTACCCTTATTTAAGATTTTTTTGTTGTTGGGCAATGGTGGTACATGCCTTTAATCCCAGCACTTGGGAGGCAGAGGCAGGCAGATCTCTGTGAATTCGAGGCCAGCTTGTTCTGCAGAGCAAGTTCCAGAACAGGCTCCAAAGCTACACAGAAAAACCCTGTCTCAAAAAAACAAAAAAAAAAAGATATTTTGTCATTGATACAAATTTAAGGCTACTTTTGTTATCATATTTATATATATATACACTTTTGTTTAAGGTATTGTACCTATGCAGCTCATTTAACAATGTAATATAAATTTCTAGTCCTTCAAAGTTATTACTGCAAACTATTTAGAATAATTAAGAAATACAACTTAGTAGTTAGTCATCTAACAATGAAATTTGAGGCCATGTTAGGTATGTTTTCAAGGTCAAACAGATATATTTTAGATAGGCAGATGGTCTTTTAACATTTCAGAGGCCTACAGAATATGGCTTTTAAGATGTTTTAATAATCTAAGGCTTTTCATGACAGTGAGACATGTCTGTTCCTGGCAGCACCAATCTACTTCTAAAAAGGATGATGGGCATCAAAGAACCTCCATATGGAGTTTGCTTTTATTGTGGAAAAGTTAGCCACTGGGCAAGAAACTGCCCTTGCCTCAACTGCTGACAGTGTGCTGTCCAATTGGACAAGCAGGACACAAAAAAGGCAACTGCTGAACTTTGCCAAGACAAGGTAGGACAGTATTTAAAATTTCCTGCTTCATAAAAACGTCTGTCAGATATTCTAGGCCTGTAGGCCAAAGATGGATGCTCCAACACTGCAGAGGAAACTTGAGTGACTGTCGAGGCAGCCAGAAGTCTCTGTCATTTCTTAGTTTTGGAAATTGCTTGCTCTGCACTTCCTGTTTACTCAGGTAATATTATTTCCTCCTCAGGTCTCTGATGGGGTTGAAGATTAGATAGTTATAGTTACAGTTTTCCTTGTTACCAAATTCAGAAAAGGAACTTACATAAGAGATGTAAAGTTTATCAGGTTGAGAAACATAAAAGCTTAGGTTTTTTAATCTAATAAGATGTTTGAAGGTCTAAAAGATATTTCTAGGATGGTAATATGAGTCATAATAAAAATGGTTTTGGTATAAAAATGATAGATTAGGGGGCTGGAGAGATGGCTCAGTGGTTAAGAGCACTGACTGCTCTTCCAGAGGACCTGGGTTCAATTCCTAGCACTCACATGGCAGTTCCCAACTGTCTGTAACTCCAGTTCCAGGGGATCTGACACATACACACAGGCAAAACACCAATGCACTTAAAATAAAAATGAATACATAAAAAAGATAGATTAATCAAGATGAAATAGATAATAGAATAATTTCTCCAAATTGTCCAAATATAAATAGACTGGACATTGTGAATGTGATCCTTATTTGATAATTGTTCTTATTGTATATAGTTTTACTATGTTAGAATTAAAACCTTTCCTTTTTATTTAGACAAAAAGGGGGAAATGTTATGGGATAGTTGTACACTGTGTGAAGATGTATTTCTGTGATTGGTGTAATAAAAAGTTGAACATCCAATAGCTAGGCAGGAGAGATAGGCAGGACTTCCCAGCAAAGAAAGGAAGAGAGTAATCGAGGCACACAGGAGATGCCATGGAGATGGTGAACAAGTCAGACACACAGAATGGGAGAGAGGTAAAAGCCATGTGGTAGAATGTAGTTTTAAAAATATGGGTTAATCTAAGTTATAAGAGCTAGTGGGACAAGCCTAAGCTAAGGCCAGGCTTTCATCATTAATAAGTGTCTGTGTCATTATTTGGAAGCTGGTGGCCAAAGGAAAGTCCTACTATACCCTGCCACACAGGTGTACAGCCTGCATCTGCCTTCTGTGGCAAACATCTTGCCTTACTCACAGAAACACCTGTGAGGCCCCCCGGACCTATTTATCTATGGGGTGGAGCAATGTTCTCCTCAAAAGCAGGGGAATGAACCAGAGCACCATCAAACTGGGGTTTTTAATCAGTCAAAGATTGTTGTCTTTAGCACCAAAAATAGCATTCTAATTGACAGTCTGTAAGGAGGCTCTCAAAGGCATAACAAAGAAATCAAATTAAGAATTCCCTCCCTTGGTTGCCAGACGAGATGGCATTGGCATTTTCCCAAGAGCTAATGTTTTTAACTGACTTTATATATTCTGAGGGACAGTGATCAAGGCCAGTGCAATGTAGGCAAAAAAAGAAGTGTCTTTCTCTATGCTGGGCAAGGCTGGACAAGCTGGAGGTGGTCATTAAGAGACCCACCCACCCCAAGAGTCTCCCCACGCAAGTGAGATGCCTGGAATTCTCCCCTAAATATCAACGTAATTGAAGTGTGGGCAAGCCCTGGGCCAGCTGTGTGCACAAGATGTTGATAACCCTGGAGAGAATAAATACCTACTGTTTGTCAGTTATCCCAGTCTGTCATCTTAGAAACCCTCTGGAGTTGGCATTGTTCTTCTTTCACATTGGGAGTTTAAGAGTCCATTAATAGCAAAGCCAGGGCGGGTGTCTTCCCACTCTGAGCCCAGTGTTCTCTGATATAAAATATCTCTACTTCCCTAAAACAACTTTCACCTGGCAGAAGCCAAAAAGCCTGGGACAAGTGAGTTGTTAGGTGTGTGCTAGGAAGAGAGGCCTAGAGAATGTCATATACCACAAGCACAGTGACCTAAAAGTCCCTCTGCCTGCCACATGTGCACCCAGGTGACATGGCAGTGAACTCTTGTGGTCTCCGTGGTGATCTGACACCTATATCCCAAGGTTCCAGGCATCTGGGCTACTGAGTTACCTGGAGCAAATACCACTTGGTGTCAGATTCAGGGTAATTCTTTGTTTAAAAAGGAGCAGGGAGGCCCATGGCCAAGGTCCTCTCAACCTCTAAGTTTGAGTCATCTTTTGGAGTCAAGAGATCTACATGTGCTGCCATGTGACAGAGCCCAAAATAAACATTAGCCACTCCCATCCTCATCAACAGAGTCTGTTGGCGGTGACTCAGATAATGCACACATGACAGCTAGCATATGCCATTCACAGCGCCCCATGCAATTGCAGCATGGCCGAGGTCAGGGCTGCCTGCCTCCTTGGCTCTATTCTTGGACGTTGGCAGTTCTTGTCCAAAAATATCTTGAGGCCCTGGTTTCACTTATTCTTATTTTTCCAACCCAGCTCAGAACTCCATTTTCCCAATTATTCCTCCTATAACCCAAGATCCTCACAAGCTATTTCCAAATATTGAAACACATTATGGCAGGCCACCAGCTCCGTCTTATAATCAAACAGATGAATCACACGGCAATTTCCTTCGGATTTTGTTAATAGGATTTCCACCCCCGCCTCATTGCTTTGACTGATCTAGTGTTTATGGGGAAAGAAACGACTACTTTCAAATATATATGATGGTGCTTTTTAGCCAAATTAAGTTGAATGCCTCCTCACCCTGTTCCGTGTCCATTTTCTGATAGTCACACATGTGCCCTTCCTTGGTGAATTCTGGAGGTCATTTCCCCAGAGGGACATCCACCAACATCACATGAAAGCTAGCCATTTTCTCCAAGTCAGACACCAGCACGGGGCCTGTGGATGATACTAGAGGATCACTCCTCAGTATTTCTCACACTGTGATTTTCCTTATAGGCTGATAGTAAATCCAGAGGTTAAACTCTTGATAGACTAAAAGATGTAGGGACACCTTGGTATCCTTATGTGACCACTGCTCCAGTAACCCTGAGTAATGGTGGCCTAGGTGAAGTTCAGAAAGGGGACGTGCCTCTAAGATGCTTAGTGTCCTTGGTGTGTTCTGAAATAGTTTATGCTACCGACAGCCTCCTTATTTTTGGAACATAAATATTGTAAAGTGAGATAAGAAATCTAGTTGTCCCATTGATATGTGAAGCTACTCTGTACTCAGTTCTCCAACATGAAGACTGACAGAGAGAGAGAGAGAGAGAGAGAGAGAGAGAGAGAGAGAGAGAGAGAATCACCTGTATATTCCTTTATGGAAAACCTTAAATCCTTGACTTGCATATATTCAGTTTTCCCTCCACTGACCAGAAAAACAGGTGCCCAGCACATATTTGTCTGCTTCTGCGGGTTAGATCAGCCAGTCACTGAAGGCTTGGGGGCACCTGGTCTTCTGTGACTGTCCTCTGGGCAGTCCTCTACCTGTAACCCACATCCTTACTCCAGTGAAAGCTTGCCGGACTTGCGCCCGCCCGGCCTGCTCACATGGCGTCTTTGTCTCGCCCCCAGCTCTTCTTTGCTGTTATCTGGCATTTGTGGGAACCAAGTCTCGCTGCTTTGCCAGGACTCCGCGTGTGTTCTCTACTGCTGTGCACATGTGCTCTCAGAGTCCTTTCTAGAGTGCACACACATTCTAAGAGAGCCTTAACGACTTAACCACTCCACTCTGCATAAACCACCTCACTCGGTACTCCAGTCCAAGGCAGTGGCATCTGCTGCTCACCTGAGGTGGATCTTTCCCTCCAGTTCCAGACAACTTCCTCAATTCTTGAGACGTCCTGAGACAGCTTCAGGGGCACACCCTGTCTGGAAATATTAGTCACTTGAGTTCCCGGCTTGAAACTCAATGTACCCTGAAACTTCTCCCCATCTTATCTGACGGTTCACTCCCTCCCCGCCTATTAGAAGATGAATTAATAAGGAAACTAAATGAGGGCTTCACATTCAGGCCTCATGATATTCCCAGGAGTTGAGTGATGAATGAAGTAGGCTCAGTCAACTAAGACCCTTGTCCTGGGGTGCTTAGTTTCCTAGCACTGCTGATAGTAGCATAAGCTTAGTGCCTAAAACAACAGAAACCAGTGCTGTTGCAGTTCTAGACACCGTCATTCGAGACACGCTTCATAAGAAGTCTTTAGGGGAGAACCCTTCCATAGCTCTTCCAGCTTTGGTGGCTCCAAGTAGTCTTCCATATGTAACTTCATTGTCTCAGCCTCTTTGTGGCCATTTCTCTATGAACTAAGATCACTGTTATGCATTCTCTCTCTCTCTCTCTCTCTCTCTCTCTCTCTCTCTCTGTGTGTGTGTGTGTGTGTGTGTGTCTGTCTGTCTGTCTGTCTGTCTGTCTGTCTGTCTGACTGTCTCTGTCTCTCTATCTGTGTGTTTCTCTGTGTATGTCTGTGTCTGTCTGTCTGTCTTTGTTTCTGTCTCTGTGTGTGCCTGTCTGTCTGTCTCTGTTTCTGTCTCTGTGCATATGTGTCTGTCTCTGTCTGTCTGTGGGTCTCTGTGTGTGTGTGTGTGTGCATGTATGTGTATGTGTATGTGTGTCTGTCTGTCTGTTTCTATCTGCATGTCTGTCTCTGTATGTGTGTGTCTGTGTATATGTGTGTCTATCTCTCTGTCTCTGTATGTCTGTCTGTCTCTCTGTGTCTGTGTCTCTGTCTCTCTCCATCTCCATCTCACACATGTTACTATCATCCACATCACACTCTGGGTTCTTGTACAATTGTCTTCATCAACACTATGGCTACCCCTGCCATGATAACCCATACCATAATCTTCCTGAAGGCAAGCTACTTTGTTCCGCCCTGGGTTCCCAGCCAGTCCCTTACACAGCTGGATCCCTAAGTATGGCTGAGTTATTTATTTTTACTTCCGCTGGCTCTGGCTCTGTAGCCCAGGTTTATCTCAAACTCATGGTGCTCCTGCCTCAGTCTCCCAAGTGCTGGGATTACAGGCATGTACCCCATCACCTGGCTTTAACCAAGTAAATTTCTCATAGCCTGCTTCCTTTCCTGCATGTAATAACTCATGGGTTAGTAAGCAAGACTGGACTAGAAACTCACCTTTCTCCAATGCTTGAAGGTAAATGTTGAAGCCCAGCTTGCTCCTTCACATCTAATCAAATCATTTTTATGATGTTTCCTTCATTTGAATTTAACTTGGGGAAGCAAACACAATTCCTTCCAAGTATAATACTCTTCATATTTTGGTTTGTTTTCTTCCTTTTCCAATGATGCCTTCTTCATTCATTGGGGACAATCAGATTTACTGCTAATGAGGTTTCTGAGGACAAGGACGGTGTCTTAGTCATCAAAATGTTCCCAGCACCCAGCAGTGCCTGGGTGTGTGATAAGGTTAAAGGGAGCATGAGTGAGAGGAGGGGCCTATGCTGCACCACAGGGAGGGGTCACAGCTCTCCCGGGAAGCAGCACTGGTCTCATCAAATCCCATAAGGCATTTTGTTCTCCTGACTCTACAGATGGGAAAAAGAGGCTGAGAGAAAATAGAGATGTCACTCTCGTGGTACCTAGTATGCCAAAACCCAGGTGTGTCTGACCAGGAGCCAAAGCACTTAACCAAAAGCTCTCTGGTGTAGTGCAGCTTGTGGTCTCCGGCCTGGGTCAAGCTGAACCTGCAGACAACACGGATCACAGCGCTGAGGCAGGAAGTCTGTCACAGCTGGCCACTGAGGGAAGGAGAGGAGCTTCTGAAACAGTTGAGGAAAGCTGAGTTGTTTTTATTGTTGTTTGTTTTGGTTTGCTTTTGGTTTTTTGAGACAGGGTTTCTCTGTATAGCCTTGGCTGTCTTGGAACTCACTCTGTAGACCAGACTGGCCTCAAACTCAGAGATTCGCCTGCCTCTGCCTCCCAAGTGCTGGGATTAAAGACATGTGCCACCACTGCCTCGTGAAAGTTGAGTATTAAAACAGAGAAAAATTAACTGGATGCAGATATCCACAGTTAGGCCCCGGGTGGAGCTCCAGGAGTCCAATTGGCGAGGAGGAGGGTTTATGTGAGCAAGAGTTGTTGGGACCAGGGATGGATGGAATACAGGGACGAGTGGCCAAACGAATGGAAACACATGAACTGTGAACCAATGGCTGAGGGGCCCCCAACTGGATCAGGCCCTCTGAATGGGTGAGACAGTTGATTGGCTTGATCTGTTTGGGAGGCATCCAGGCAGTTGGACCGGGTCCTGTGCTCAGTGCATGAATTGGCTGTTTGAAAACCTGGGGCTTAGCAGAGACGCTTGGCTCAGCCTGGGAGGAGGGGACTAGACCTGCCTGGACTGAGTCCACCAGGTTGATCTCAGTCCTCGGGGGAGTCTTTGCCCTGGAGGAGATGGAAATGGGGGGTGGGCCGGGAGGAGGGGGCGGGGTGGGAGGGGGGAGAACGGGGGAATCTATGGCTGATATGTAAAGTTGAATTATATTGTAAAATAAAATAAATTCAAAAAAAACAGAGAAAAATTAACATGAAAATGCATGTATGTAGTGTGTGTGCTGTGTTTGCAGTTCGTCTGCATGGTGTGTATGCTATGTGTTCACGATGTGTATACTAGGCAATGTATGTTGTATGTGTGTGAGTGTGCTGTGAGGAACTCTGTCTCCCTCATAGAGCCACCAAAGACTTGTGAAATTCAAGAAGAAACACCCATGAAAGTCCCGGTGCAAGGTGCTCTACTGAAAAGCAGAGGTGTCAGAGGAAATGAAAGGCCTGGTCATCTCGGACTTGAAAGGGTTTCTATCTGAACTGGGAGAAGCAGACTCAAGCCGGTTCTAACTTCACAGAAGGATACACACAAGGAGTGAGGAGAACTAACGTTTCCAGAGCCCCTCGCTGCACAGCAGGAACAGATGTCAGTCACTCTGACAGCTGCCTCACAAGGAAGGTATCCTTAGCAAGGCCGTTTCACAGGTGGGAAAACCAGAGACCTTTACTTGTGAACCCAGAGACACACTCTGGCTCAAGTAGAGGTAGGGCCAAAGTTCATCCCAGGCCTGTGCGGCCTGACTTTTTCCCATCAGCTTGCTGGGCAATTTTAAGAGCAATTCAAAGATATGAAGTGATAGATGTGGACCCTTCGCCCTCAACTTGGAAAAGAAGCGCCAAACAGAACATGGCAGCCACCTGAAAACTGCGGAAGTGTGAGGATATTCGGGAGATCATGTGGGTGTGTCTCTATTGGGGTGTCTACACCTCAGAAAGATAGTGGGGTGAAAGGGAAGGAGGCTTTAGGGGGAGCCAGAAAACGAACACCAGCAGGTTCTATTCTAACAAAGGTCACACCTGCAGAGGTGCCCTGGGAGTCAGGTCAAGCCATATTAGTGGCAGAGAGGGCAAATGGTTTAAGCTTTGCCAGGCTAGATCTCAGGCTGGAAATCACTAATCCCCACTGCCCTCAGCTAACACACACACACACACACACACACACACACACACACACAGAAGAGAGAGAGAGAGAGAGAGAGAGAGAGAGTTTTTAATCCCCATGCTTTAGGTAGGCCTAAGACCATGAGCTCTCAAGGGACAAAGCTAGGTCCATCTGTTCCATCAGGAATTTTCCAGACCCAAAGTGGAAGGTCAATCTGCTTTGATTATAGCTCAGCTTTATATGACCCCAAATACTTCCCAACTCAATCAGCCAAAAATATCCCTTCTTTACTGTGAACCATGATTCCAAAGGATAGAAGTCAGGGCTTCAGAAAAAAACAGCTGAGGACTGAGCCACCACTAACGACAGAAGAAGTGATGTCACTGTCCCTTAGGAACACAGTTGTTCTAAAAGCCAGAGAAAATAAGCACACTTATCTCCTTTGGAGAGGAAACCGGAATGCCTTCTTTTTCATAGATTTTATTTATTTTATTATAAGACATATAGGTAAAAACTTGCATATTTTGAAAAAGATAAAAAAGGTAATAAAACAGACATTTTTCTCAGTAAGAAATATGTTCATAAATATGCTTTATCAAATGTTAAAATGGCTATTTGCAAAATAATAATAAATAGAACACAGCTGTGGCGTATAAGGATCAACCCAAAGGATGAGACCTTTTTATACTTTGGGGGAAAAAACCTTTGATTATATTTAAAGTGCAATCATTTTGCACTCCAGGTTACCAATAGTTGAGATTTTTAAAAAATATTTTATGATAGCTCCATGATTTCAAAAACAACAAAACATAAAAGAAGATTTAACTAAGTAGAATTTGACGAAAACAGTTTCCTCAAAATAAACACTTGTAAGACACATAAGTAAACAATTTTTTGAACCTATAAGTGCTACATCTACCACCTCTTAGTCTACAAATCTCTGTGGTCTTTAAACAAAAACTGTTAGTAAGCCCTAGTTTCCAGCAAATGCCAACACTTCCCTTCACAGTGGGATGGAGCAGTAAGTGTCAGACTGTGATGGGACCAGCCCTACACCTGTCATTCCAGGGAGTGAGGTATGCAGAAAGCCCTCCTCCTTCCAATAAACTCACCGTTTCCCTAGATTGCTTTATGACTCACAGGCGTCAAATCCACATAGAACAAAATTGGGCAAAACCCCAATGATGAAACACTCCTGTTCTAGGTATTCTTTATAAGCTTCAATATTCTGCTGCCCAAAGAAGAGGGAAAAAACCCAGATGAACCCCAAACATGCCCTTAAATGAGTCTCAGGCGTCCATGTAGCAGGTCAAGCTATTCCTATGAATAAATACTGACTGTCGACAAAGATCTTTCCTTGTCTGTGCATTTGGTTGCCCAGGAGGCTAACCTGTTGGTCCCCATCTGCAATGGGGAAGCCGCTGCTCACAATACTTATGTATTCAATCTAATATAGATCACTGGTCCCAAAGGCCTTCAGCGATGTCCATCAGGGAGACATCTGGGTGACACTGGCTGCCTAGAGCACAGAGAGGTCATGGCAGGATTTTGACTTGAGCTTGAAGGCCATGTTCTTGTTGTTTTTGGCCACAATCTTGCCCCAGAAGCGCCGGGCTTTCCTGGGGATGCTCTCCCGCCTCTTCTGATAGGCCAGCCTCCTCTCATTCTTCTCCTTGCTGTCTCGGCGCAGGCGGACCTGCCGCACGATGCCTTCAAACAGCTCCTTCACGTTGTGCTGCACGGCCGCAGAAGTCTCAATGAATTTGCAGTCAAACACCACAGCGCAAGCTCTCCCTTCTGGAAAGAAGGAGAGAAGAAAGTCAGAGGGCTTGCGGAGTATGATTCTGCATAGGAGCTGGAGGACACTTCTCTAAAACCCCACTAGGATGACATAGAGCAGTAAACTACAGTACAGGTACAGAGAGGCGCTAAGGCACGCATCCTCCCCAGGGTAAGAGTAGAAATAGACCATGAGAGGATCCCAGGAAGCCAGCCAGACCCGGCTCACTACAAATTCACTATGTGAGTGCAATTCCATCAAATGCAGTAATACTAATTACAACAGCAAAAGCCAGAGTCCACACTTTCTAAAGGTTTGCTGCATCACAAAACCAGGCCAAGCTCCTTCCAAACGCTTTTCACTGCTCAAGACAATCTTGACAAATATGCCATTATCCTCATCACATAGATGAGGAAACCGGGTGATGCTTTTTAAAATCATAAAGGAACTCACACAGCTGACAGACACAGAAAGCCCACCCTGCTCCAAGCTCAAGCTTACACTCTTTCTCCTGACTCAGTTTCCTTCACCGAAAACTGTAATTCTAATTCTACTACTTAGCTTTCCTCTTTAAAAAATAAAAATAAAAAAGGTATGATGAGATCATTTGAGGAAAAAATTATTTTAGAAATGTATAATACAGTTACATCAAACTTTTCTAAAACGGCATAAGCTTTTCTAAAACTCTCAATTTCAAATACTTCATTGTGTTTAAAAACCATGTGTCCAAAGTTCAGTTTGAAGAGATCTAAACACTGAGTACTGTTGTGTCCTAGCAAGACAATCCAACTGGTTGGAAAAATTGTCTTAGCAGGAACTGAAAATGCCATGTTTTATTTTTAGGGCTGTACTAAATCTACATTAAGCCAATACAATCTCAAGGGCCCTCAAAAGAGTACGGAGGCACACTCATCAACTAGGAATTATCCTTGAACAAGGACAAAGAAGCATGTGTGGTCATCAGTCTGATGCCCTCATAGAGGTTTAGGGAGGAGGGGCTGGGGTTAGAGAGTATTAGATGGAGTAACAACCTGAGTACAACGCTTTTCTTTTGTCTCCCAACCCAGAGCTCCCTGCCCTTGCATTAATATGCTGCTTTTCCTCCCCTGAACTTGGGATCTGCTTGAGAAGGGAAGGGAAGGAGCAAAGGTTAAGACTGCCAGTAAATTCCTGAGGATGCTCTCGTCCCTAAAGTAACTCCAGGAGAACACCCGAAGGGCAGTGGGGAGCCTGGAACCCTCCGGGTAGACCAGAGGATGAGGAGGACAAGAGATGACTAATACAGACGTTGGGAACCATGGGAGTCTTCGACACGAAACTCCACGGAGCATCCCACTGAGCCCCTGGTTGCAGCCTTGCAGGGGAAGGGGAAGAGAACCTGCCTGGAGGCCAGTGTGTGCGTGCAAGGTTGATGCCCAGGACTGCGCACCCTCTCACCTGACACAGACACTTCTCGGCACCGCACTAAGTCACTTTTGTTGCCAACCAAAATGATAGGAATGTCTTCTGTCTGCCGGGCCCTGCGGAGCTGGATCCTTAGTTCAGAGGCCTTCTCAAAGCTCGCTCGGTCTGTGATGGAGTAGACGATGAGGTAGGCATCCCCAACCTGCATGCAGTGGTCCTGAAGCCATTCATTCTCCCCCTAATGAAATAAGAAAACCTTCCATGAGCTCAGGCTAGCCTGAAAATTGAGATGTCATTTTTGCAAACAACTATATGTCTATCCTAATTAAGAGAAAGGAAGAAAACTGCTTCCAACACCTCAAAATGCATTGGTCCTCCAAGATGTCTAGGGATGAAAAGAAAGTCAGTCTACATTGTTTTTATGCCAAAAAACTTGCTTTCCAATTACTACTACAGCTTGAGCTGATATGATACATAACGACTTTGACACGAAGCATTTCCAATTTCAATCTAACCTGCCAAAAATAGGCCTTTTCTGACTCCCTGAAAGTTTCCTTTTGTTTTCCCCAAGGGGTAGAATTAAGAACCCTTTTGTGAGAACAGGAGGCTTCTCAATAAACAAATGATCTTGCGTATATGCGGGGAGGCCTAAAGCCTGTCCACAGCCTGCTGGAATGCAGGGCTGAGAAGGCCAGCTTCACACAAGGTGGTTTTGTGTCATTGAAAATAACATGCTCGTTTGAACTTTCCCTAAAACAAATATGCTTCTTGTGGTTTTTAATAGAATCGGGGCAAACCACTGCAGTCTGTTTGTTCTTTAGGGCTCATCTGTGAACGACCTGTTCCTCGGCACAGTCTCGTTCTTCAGAAGTAAATGCTTTTAATCAAGAAAATGAGCCCGCCTCATCTGGAACATCCACTATGTAGGACAAGGTCACTCTGGCACCAAGCAGCCTGCTCAAAGGCAAGCCCTAAAAGAATACCCTGACAGTGACAGGCCATGCATACCTTATTTTCCCACATGTCCAGGAGGATAATGGTTGCACTCTCTCCATCAACGAACAGGGTGCGCTCATATGTATCTTCTAGAAAAGAAAGAACATTGATATCAGAGTCAGGTGAATAAGAATTACTTTGGCACAAGAGGCTCCTGTCAAATTCACACTAGAAACTACACTCCATGGAGGCTGCTCTCAGTCAATGTAGTGCTGACTGGGCAAGCGCAGGAACCTGAGTTCAGTCCTCAGAACCCACAACCCACGTGAAAAGCCAAGCATGGTGGTAAGCACCTGAAATCCTTGCTTTGGGGAGGCAGAAACAGACATATCCCTAGGGTTCACTGGTCAGCTAGCCTAGCCAACTCAGCGAGCTCCAAGCCCAGAGGTTCTGTCTCACAAAACAAGGTGGATGGTTCTGGAAGAACCACCCCTGAGACTGACTTCCAGCACCAATGAGCATATGCATACATATCCATATATATGTGCTCTCACATGAACAGGTACCTCCCATACACACACACACACACACACACACACATAGTGAAAGGTAGACAGACAGACAGACAGACAGAGAATGTACTTAGTGCCTATACAACAAATTAAGTAAATATACAAACATTTACAAAAATAAATTACTATTGTAAGGGCTAGAAAGATGGCTCAATGACCTCTGACCTCTCTGTGTATCTGCATGCACACACACACACACACACACACACACAACTATTGCTTTCCTTCAACATGTGGCACACAGTCCTCCCATCCTACTAAGAGATCTTCCACAGGTTTTGTATGTGGATGACTAAATTACTTGAATTAAAGGGAAATTGTTTTCATCATTATTGAGCCTTTTTGGAGGAAAACCATTTATAAGGATCAACTCCCTAAGAACTTTTGACCCTAATCCAATGGATGAAGCTATGAGAAAGTATTAACGATAAGCTCCATTATGGGATGTTTTAACTGTAAGCTCTATTTTCATAGGCCTTGCGGGAAATCCATTGTGTGTTTCAGTGGGTGGTCCCTGAACATTCATTCAGTAGAAACTTCAGGGACTCTGAGCTCAGCAATGTTTCTCCGCTTTGTAGAAACACAAGGAAAACCTATTTGGAGACTGTCCCTAACTGGACCACCGTCTTCTTTAACCCTCCACCCCATTTGTTCTGCTGTAGCATGTTGAGATGGGTTCTCGCCAGTAGCCCTGACCAGCCTAGAACTCATAGGCTGGCCTGGAAGTCGCTTCCTGGGTGCTGGGATAACAGGAATGTGCCATGACACCTGGCTTCTTCATTTTAAAAAACAAATACATAACACGTTCCCTAACATAAGACAGCTTGTGTTTTCATCTGAAGTACAGCAGCAGCTTCCCTTGGTAATGGAAACTCTCTCTCTGAACTTGGGCCTGGATTGGCTGTAGGTGAAGGGTGAGAGCAGTTGAGGGCCAGAGGAGCTCCTGGAAAAAACGCTGTCAGGGCTGGAGGGGTGAGCCGTCCTGGGGTTTCTATGAGAGGATTTCCCATCAGCGCCGTACGACAACCCCATGCCTGCTCTGGGTTCCCTGTTTTTAATCCCAACTTTTAAAAACTATAGCTTTCATAACAGTTTATCTCTTTTTGGTGCTTTTGTCTAAGTCTCTTTCTTTAGCTATCTGCAAGGCTTGCCCCTGCTGAGGGGGTGCTTCCCGGGTGTGAGTTTAAAATCTGAACCTCTTTTCCTGCTCTATGCATTGCATCGCCGCATCACTGGCGTCTTATCTAGCGTGCAACACATGCCGACACTCTACCCTGTGCTAGCTTCCATGCCGACACTCTACCCTGTGCTAGCTTCCATGCCGACACTCTACCCTGTGCTAGCTTCCATGCCGACACTCTACCCTGTGCTAGCTTCCATGCCGACACTCTACCCTGTGCTAGCTTCCATGCCGACACTTTACCCTGTGCTAGCTTCCATGCCGACACTCTACCCTGTGCTAGCTCCCCTCCCCTCCCCGCAGGTGTTTCCCTACGACAGAGATTTGCACCTGCTTTGTTTTCTGTGCCCCCTCCAGCCCATGATGTATCTGGCCCATTGTATATGCTCAGTATAAACCTGTACGCTAAACGAATGAGCAGCAAATGCCATGGTGTTGCGGCTGTGGGCACACACAAACCTGAGTTCAAATCTGGGAGCTACCCTTTCCTACCCACGTGACTCTAGACGATGTAAGTCCCTAAGGCTCAGTTTTCTGGCCATGGGATCTGAAGCTACAAACAGACTTCAGGAACACAGAGGAGTGGAGATGCGGAGTCAGCTGTAAACAATGTTTACTCTGTGTGTACTACAGGCCAGCGCTGGGCTACATGCTCACTGCTCTCTCCTTAGCCCCCGCACCACCACCCTAGGAGTATCTCCCCAGTTATACCGCTGAGGAACCTTCCTGAGGTGAGGAAGCTGGCCCAAGAGCACTTAGCTAAAGTCTGTGTCACCTCGGGGTGGGAGAATCTAAACCCACTCCTTCTATTCCAAATCCAGAGCTCTTTGTCAGACTCCCTGTGTACTGGGAGTATCTTCTCACCTAGCACAGGGCTTCTAAATCCTAGTGGTCTTTAAGGTCAGCTCAGAGATCTCCTCTTCCACCAAGCCTTTTCTGATTTCCACAGCCAAATTCCACTTTCTCCATGTAACTCAAGATTATGTCACATCCTGGCTTGCTTTCCAGTTGGTGTATGCCTGACCTCCATTGCACATCGTAAGACTGCTAAGAGGAAGCTCCAGGGCTCTGCACATGGCTTCCACTTCCACTGTCCCTCACCACGTGCTGTGGTCATGTTAAGTAGCTGTTTCTAGTGAATAAGTCGATGAATGGATGAATGGGTGGATGTACAGATGGAATTAGATATGCACAGAGAACCGTAAGACTGTTGCAACAGCCTGGAATAGCATCCATCTTTATTAGGAGAAATGATGGGGAGACTATCATGTACGTCCTCTGGTTAATGCTGAAAAGAAAAGAAGAGAACAATGCATGGGTGTGCCTGGGAAAACCTCCCTCTGGGGAAACACAGAGCTAACAAGTCAATGTGAATAAGGGTGCACTTCTAAACCAAATGAATTAAGCTACTCAATTAGAAGTAAGATGGGATGAATCTTCACTGAGAAGCTTCTCATTATCAGATGCTCAGTTGAGTAGGCAGTTAAGGAAAAGCCCTTCCCCTTCTCTCTCCAAAAACGTTTCCAATTTTTCCCAATTCCAGTTGCAAATCAGTCCTATCCCTCTGTGCCTATTGGATATTACCCTCTGCATAGATACCACCCCTTCAAATAGGCAAACACATTTAGAAGCCTATTATCCACTAACTTTTCAACTCCCCCCTCTTTAAAGAAATAAAACAACAATGCTTAGCCAATCCCTCCCTTATATCAGCCCTCCGAGGAATTTATTACTGCTTTCCCAGTATTTGCTCTAAATCCCAGCCACCGACACTTAGCTTCACAACTTAGCTCTGCCATCACTGGGGACCCAAAGCCTGCACAGGGTCATCCCACCTGTTATGTACTTGTTAACAGCACCTGGGAAGTTAAATCCTAGGCCTGCAGAGGACAGTGAAAGAATGTGGGTTTCTAGTTAAACCACAGTGGGTTTGAATCCAAGCCCTAGGAGGCGCTTAACTCTGTAAGTCTCCATCCTAACACCTGTAAAGTGGGGATGCTAACACCATATTAGTTCTATCCTTGTCTGCATTGCCAAAAGCTCATGTGAAATGCCTATCACAGTGCCGCCACACAGCATGGCCGCACACATGGTAGAATGAGTGAAAAAGCACCAACATAAACTGTAAAACCCCAGCCTCCACACCCAGCTTCCCCAAATGGGTGATTCTCCATCTGCCACTCACTCTCTCCAAGACTCCATTCATGCATGGGCATACAAATTCCATGAGGACCCAGGTAAACACCAGCCAACAGAAGGCACTCCACAGAGGGCCCTCCCACAGCAAATGCCCATTCTGAATATCAGCTCCCTCCTCTTTTGCTGCCTTCTAGAACCCACCAGCCTGTACTAAGAGCAAAACAACTGCACACCAGCCCTGTTTCTCCCTTGACTCTTGCTTAGCTATAGTCCCTGAGATTCTGGAAGCGAGGAGAGAAATGAATGCTACATCCATGAGTCATCATTCACGGCCTGTCCCTGAGCTGCCTCTTGAAGCAGTGAACTTCCTCACACCCAGACAACGAAGAACAATGAAATCTTTGGATGAAGTGAGCCATGGTAGTGAGGAATAGAGTTCGAACAAGTTGAATAGAGAGAAATGAGTCACCACTAAGCCATCTTTCTCACCCTCATTCCCCCCACCCCGAAGTCTGCCATGAGGTCGTCCACTTAACCGAAAGTGGAGCCAGACCCTGTGAGGTATGCAAACACTGGACAGTCTTCCTCCATTTCTGCAGCTGTGAATAGGGGCATGTTGCTGACCTGGGTATGTGTGCTGATGTTGGAGCTCTAGTTGAAGGACATGGTACAAAAATAAGTAATCATTAGAGTTGTAATTTCTACCCCAAAATATACAGCACCTGATGTTGTATAATATTTGTTTTTATAAACTATGTCTAGAATTAAGTAAGGATCAATTGAATCAATAAACATTTGAAATAAGACCATACAGAGAAAATCATGTGGAAAACCTGTTAGACTCTACACAGGGCATTTTTTATCATTTTTATATTTCAATTTTTTAAAATTCTATTACTTCAAGTTTAGCATTTGACCTAGTTACTCTTGCAAATGCTTCTAATGTTAGTGGACACAAGCTAATTGGTGCATGCTAACAGGTTTTTTTTGTTTTCCCAAAATCAGTTTGGTTTTATGCATAATCACAGAAAAGGTATCTGTACTGAATGGTCCAGGTCAGGGTCAGCCTCCAGCCTAGACCCCTCAGACTTGACCTCAGAAAGCCCTTGATGGCTCAGGTCAATAGATTTTGGTGCTGTGCACACATATTCTTCTCTTTTCTTTTTTGTCCTGAGGACCTGTGCCAAAACTTGGGGTTGGCCTCTCCAACTCATCTCAGTATCAAGTATCTCATTTTCTCCTAATTCTTAAGATACATTTTGTTTTGATTTATTGTTTTTAGGTTTTGTTTTGTTTTGTTTTGTTTTTTGTGGCAGCGTCACAGAGCACAAGCTAGCCTCAAACTCACTACGTAGCTGAAAATGACCTTGAATTCCTAGTCCTTCTGCCTTGCCTTCCAGTGCTGGGAACGCAAGAGTGTGCCATTATGCCTAGCTTCCAACTCTGCAGAAAAATGGCCCACTCAATTTTGTTTTTTTTTAGCTTACAAGACAGAAGCCCACCAGTGCCAGGCTACCTACCTCCCAGGACCTCACAGTCGCTGTCCATGCTGTCATGTACACCTGCAAAGATGTTGGCCAGGGTGGACTTGCCCACCCCTTGCTCCCCTATAAGCACCACTCGGTAGTAGGTGCTTCCTGACTCAGAGGAGATGACGGAGTCTGTGGAGTCGGAGGACCAGCTCTGTCGGCAGTGGTCTTCGTGAGTGCTGGAGTGGCAAGTGCGGAGGCTGCAAGGGTGAGGATCCTTCTGGACCATCAGATGCCTGCCATCAGCAGGGATGCTCCAGCGCTGCTGTGGCTGCATGCCCACAGTGCCCTGGCGCATGGTGACATTATTCAGAGTCATTGTGGGGGTCCTAGGAAGCAAAGCAGTCAAGATCCCAATATTAATAAGGATGAGTTAGGCCCAAGGGGGGCACAAACGCTGTCATCGGTGGTATTCCATTTGATGGGTGTGAAGTAAGCACTCTTAATACAAGGAACACCCATGAAACAGTCCCTAAGACCTTAGCAAGCAAAATTTTCAACTATACACACATACAGTAACTGGCTTCTGAAGCAGGCTGTCATTTGCTATACCCCTAACATCACCAAATACTCATAACCTTCCTCCATCCTTAAAGGAGCTTTGAAAATCCCACTGGAAGCTGGCACAGCGGCAGCTGGAAGGAACCCACTGCCTCTAGCAACGGCTTTACGGCCAGAACAAGTCAGTGCTGCTGGGGACCAGCTGGCCAGGTTAGCCGCTCCTGTCTAAACATGGCTCTTAATCGCACCAGCGTCTTGCAGCCTTTTGTGCCTCAGTGGGAAACACGTGGCTATGACATCACTCCCCTGGTTGGACTGGACAGGCACTTTGGGGGAACTTCCATGTTTAGTAAAGTTGCCCTGTTGATCTCCAGCTGCCTGAAGAGAACATTATTTGGGGAGTGGAGCAGTTTATGTTTGAGGTTTATGCCTCATCTCTGCCCTCTTGCTCAGGGATACTGTTTAACATAGGAGCCCTGAGCCTAATCCTTCTGACAGGGGCAGGACCTGTTCACATTTGGACACTTCAAACTTGCACAAAAAGTGCTTCATTCTCAACAAATCTCGTCCACTCCAAGATTTAGTTAATTAGCTCAGAGTTCCACCTTCTTGAAGTAAATCAGAAGGTCAAAGACTCAGCAAAAAGACATTCAACAACTTCCTACAATGTTCTCCTTGCAAGAGACTTCCTCGCCTGACAGAGCAATCTGTTCTTCCAAAACTGCCCGAGAGGACACGAAGCATCCGCGGTTAACTCAGCAAGTGCCCCGAGTGAGCGCGAGGATCGCACTGAGCTCACACACCCTACTCCACACCCCGACTCCTAGGCCACCAGCCAGAAGCAGCCAGTTTCTTTTTAAGTCATAAAAACAGTCCCTGGGTTGGCGGACTTGGCCACTTGGTCACCTAATCGGTAAGGTGACACTCCTCCGGACTGAACTAAGGGATCCTCATCAGGAGCGCATCCTTTGCACCTGAACTTCTGTCTGCCATGGCAGAACCCCCGGCACAGACATCACGGTCCTGGGGCTCCCTTCCCAACTTAAAAAGTTCAGCGACCAGAAACGCCCCTCCCCGCCGCGGCTCCCACCGGGGTGCCCCGCCGCGATGCCCCCTTACTTGGCTGCACCCGGCCGCTGGATGGGCGTCCGCCGTCGGTCCGCACAAAGCCTGCTGCCTGCTGCGGTGCCCGATGCCCGCCTGCGATGCCGGTTCCGCAGCCCGAGGCCGTGTGGTATCCGCTGGCACTGCCGCCTCCTGAAGCCACCGCTGCCGGCAGCCGTTTATAGCGCGCCCGGCGGCCCCGCGACGGGGCTTTTCCGTGACGTCAGCGCTCCCGCCGGGAGGGGGCGGCTCTGCAGCAAACTCGGAGTTGCAGCCACTTGGCTAAATCAGTTACTCCCAGCCATGTGATTCCCCTCGCCCCTTGAGGGGAGAGAGGGGGAAAAAACCAAAGTTCAGTCCTTGGACTCCTTGGTTTTGTTTTATTTTCTTTTTACCAGGTGGACACTGGAAAAATACACTTAGTGCTACTTAATCGCCCTTCCCGGCAGGGCACTTGTGAGCTGTCTGAATAAAGGATGGGGAAAAGAGACAGGCCTGAGTTGCGAGTTCAGCTTTGCCAAGAAAGCAGATCCGCCTGAGTGAGCAAGACTTGAGCCTCCAGGATAGGGCTAGAGCCACTCTGGGTGGGCAGGCCAGTTCTACAGCATGCTCTGAGAGGCACTGGGGTTCTTCCTGCTTCCTATGCCCCTCTGTCTGGATTGGGGAGATGGGGAGCACCATACTGCTTTGTTCCCCTCTTCTGGCCGAGACCCAAAGACAAGGGGCTGGAGGAAAGAGCTGGGGAGACCTTGAAAAGGGCAGTTTGGCTCCAAGCAGCTTGCCATAAACACTGCTGCCCTCCTGTTCTGGCCACAATGCTGAAGCTCCTCAATCAGAAATCTAATCACATCCCAGTTGGCGCATCTCAGAACCGAGCTGCTTGCCATGGCTGGAACTGTGGCCTGGAGCCTGGGCTTTCCATCCCTGTGGAGATACTCAGTCCCAATCCCCTGAGAGGCCTGCGGGTCAAGGACACAAGATCACAACTGCTCCTAACATTTACTAAGATTCCTGTGGTGCTGGTGGCCCCGGGGACCTTGCTCCTTACTGCAGTTGTAGATTGAGGACAAGAGGTGCTACAAAGGAACCTGCCCAAGGTCAGTGTTGGTGGCAGGGCCAGCATTCAGAGCCCAGTTTGAGTAACTTTTAAACTGCACCGCTAAGTGACCTCTTCCCCAGGACATGGGTATTTCCCAGGGACACGGGCATTTCCCACATGCTGTGTTTAGAGTCCGTACTAGCCTGTCCAACACATCCATCTGCCTCTCTAGCCAGCCTCTGCTCTGGGTTGGCTGGTGGCTCCGCGAGAAGCAGCCAGCAGCACCAGTGTCTATTGCAGCGGCTGGACTGCTCTGTGGGTGCAATGGATTCCCAGTTTTCCTGCAGGTATCTATCTGATTTGGGAATTATCCAAGTGACTGGCTCTGAAGCCTGTGGGACCAAGTTGGCAAGGGCACAATCCACCAAGTAATAAAATTTAGAATGCCTTAGTCTCGGGGGTGGAGCCCCAATCTTATTTATGCACAAGGAAGCTGAGAGCCAGAGGGATGAAGGCCACTCAGAGAGGAGATGGCCAGGCTGGAAGTGTACTCTGAGTACTATAATGCTCTGGGCACTGCTCTTCATCCACCACGTTTTTCCTCGGGATTAACCAGGTGGGAAAGTAGAAGGAAAAAGAGGGGATTGGGGAAGAAGAAGAAGAAGAAGAGGAGAAGGGAGAAACGGCAATGGAGACAGAGAGGGAGATGGGGGAGGAGGAAGAGAGACACACAGAGACTGTGAGCCCCCAAAGGCGCATCCAAGTCGATACATTGAGAATCATCCTGTTTACTCACCGGGTCTCTTTCTCTGACAACTATTCTCAACAGAAACACTCTGGGGTACAACTGCTGTGTGGAGTTTGTAAGCCTGTCACATAGTCTCTTAATTCTACTTCTGCACATTGATAAGAATCTCATATCGGGAGCTGGAGTGATGGCTCAGTGGTTAGAGGTGTTTGTGTCTCTTCCAGCATTCACATCAGATGGCTTGCAGCTGCCTGGAACTCCAGCTCCAGGGGACCTGCTGCCTTCTGTTCTCTGCAGGGACCTGCCCAGAGAGAGAGAGAGAGAGAGAGAGAGAGACAGAGACAGACAGACAGACAGACACACAGACAGAAAGACATACACATAATTAAAAATAAGAAATAAAAAAAGGAAAACTAAGAACCTCACATCAGGGAGGTGGCTCAGTGGGTAAAGCCTGCTGAGCAAGCCTGAGGACCTGAATTCAGATCCTTCACATCCACATAAAAGCCAGGCATGGGGGCACATGCCTGTAACCTCAATGCTGGAGGGCGGGGCAGAGACAGGCAAATATCAGAGCCAGCCAGCCCAGCGATCAGTGAATTACAGGTCAGGGAAAGAGCCCATTTTATAAAATAAGGTGGCGAGCAATAGAGGAAGTCATCTAAAGACTCACCCTCTGGCCTCAGCTATCATGCACAGGCAAGCACAACCACCACACATACACAAAGTAACACACACACATACACACACACACACACACACACACACGCACACGCACACGCACACGCACGCACACCCCAGTCTCACATTAATGATATAACTGAATGTCCTGGCAATATCTACTGTGCACTGTTCCATGGGCACATGTAAAACACTCCAAAGAAAACGAGCTGTCAAGGTCCAGGAGGGAGGAGGTACAGCAAGGCTGCTTCGGAGGAAAAGGATCTACCTTTTCAGTTCTTCCGTCCCACAAGAAGACAGATGGGACCAACAGGAAAACACTAACGTAAGACAGGTTCCTACTGACGACAGTTCAGTGAAAATTTAGAGAGAGAGAGATCCTAGTTTCACCTCACATAAGCACGTTTGAGAGCCAAATCCTGTCTACCAGAGTCCCAACCAGCTCGCCCAGGATTCCAGCTCCAGGGGCCATCTGAGGGTATGAAACTGCACAGAAAAGGTGGGACCAGGGCATCTGAGCCA
>CABHPH010141072.1:1937-31159 GCA_902168325.1 Peromyscus nudipes
TTCTTCTTCTTCTTCTTCTTCTTCTTCTTCTTCTTCTTCTTCTTCTTTTAGCTAATTTTTTTTTAAGGTTACCACCCAGAGTAATGTGCCTCACCACAACATTTTCATACATGTGCCGTTTTGCTTTGTTCTTGTTAAGTTTCAAAACTGGGACAAAAGGCTGAGGTGCCTACTTAACATATCCAAGTGGACCTCGCCTCCAGGTTCTCCAAGCATCCCTCAGTCCCTACCTGTTACCGGGTATGGCTGACAGACCCCACCCCCTACCCTGAACTCAACAGCTCTGGGCCCGGTGGGCTCTTACCTATATAATCCAGACATTTTGGTCACCTGCCCCTTTTGCACATTTGGCCCTCCTGGCTGCTGCACCTGGTTCCCTCTCCCTTCCCCTCCCCCTCTCCCCACATGGCCTAGCTTGGCCTGGTCATGCCCACTCTGGACTCTCCCAGATCTCCCCGTCTCTGCCTCTGGGTTATGCTCTTCCTTTTTTTCTACAATAAACTTTCTCCTCCACCACACCTAGGAGCAGTCATTCCTTTCCTTTTTACTTCTTTTTTCCATTCGGTTCTAATTTGTCTCGATTCCTCAGTGACTGACAGGGCTTGCCCTGACTGTAGATGACTGTGGAGAATGCTGCCGTCTTGCTAGCCTTCTGACCTATGACTGGGCTCTCCATCCGGGGCGCCCCCTGCTTTCAGTGATGCTCTATGGTTTTTGTTGTATAAGTCGCGGACTTTCATCAGATTTGTTCCTAAGTATTTTATTCTTCTGGCTACTATTGGAACTGAAGCCACTTTTTAAATTTCGTTTTAGTCCGTTCACTGCCCGTATGTAGAAATGCCATTGATTTTGTGGATCGATCTTTTGTCCCTCAACCTTACTGAACTGGCTCATGAGTTCTAATAATGTCCTGCTGGTCCCTTACTGTTTTCCCTATATAAGCTAATGGCATCTGCAAACAGAGATATTTTTGTTATGTTTATTTGTGTTTTTCTCTTTGAGATAGGGTCGAGGTGTGCAGCCCAGGCTAGCTTCCTTCTGCTAGCAATCCTCCTGCCTCAGCCTCCCAAGTGCTGGATTCCAGAGATGCCTCACCGTGCCTTGCTGCACCCTCGCCCAGGTCACTGTGAGAATGTCCTTTTTAGAAATGATACAGGACTGGAAGAAATGAAGATATTACAAAGAGACACTTGTGTCTTTCAATATGACTATCAGATTATCGAAGCAATGGACCCCAGAGAAGTGGGCATTTCCCCAGAAATCTCCTGCTGGGTCAAAGAGAGGGGAGCTTGTCTCTGAAAGATTCCAGAGGGTTCTAAGGACTCATCAGACCACCTTGCAGGAAGAGACTAAAGCCAGACATGGCCAGCGGCTGGCCGGACCACCTGCTGGCTAGGATTGTTTTCCATGTGTGTATCTTGGCCCTCTGTTTATAAACTTTACCTTCACTTCAGAACACCCCCACCCCTCAATCGCAACCCCTGCCTCTGAAGTAAAGTCTCTCCGGGGAGGGAGTTTCCCGAAGCTCTTTTCAATGTGATCACACTGAGTAAATCTCTCTTTCCCGCTTTCTGCTGTTAGTTTGGCTCTTTTGAAATATTTTTAGATTTATGTATTTTATTATTTATGTATATGAGTGTTTTGTCTACATGTATGTATGTGCATGGTGTTCCTGGAGATCAGAAGAGGGTATCAGATCCCCTGGGACTGGAATTACAGATGGTAGTGAGCTGCTATATGGATGCTGGGAATCAAACCCAGGTTCTTTGCAAGAGCAACAAGTGCTCTTAACTGCTGAGCCATCTCTGTAGCTCATAGCTTGGCTGTTTCAATTGGCTTGTTGAACCTGCCTTGGGGCACAGGCTTTCATCTCCAAGTCTGATAACAAAGGCAGCCAAATTTCTCCAGGTTACGCTGACATGGGGGCTCATGGGCACACAGTCTCCTTTGATCTAGTTCTGACAGTCCTGCTCACAGAGTGGACACGGCTCTGCAGTGACCCTAACTATAACAAGGCCTCTTGGGAGCATTTTCACATTAGCCATTCTCAAACCTGTCAACCAGAAGCTCCCCACCCCTTAATGACTGCTTCAATGAATAGTAGCATTGTGCCAGATCATTTTCTGTGTCCAATTGACTAGGTCATAATACCCTGTTATATGATCGGGTGTGATCATAGAAGTTTCTATGAAAGACTTATTTTGTTGTTGTTGTTGTTTTTTCAGACAAGACAAACATCTAACATTTAAATCAATAAACTGAGTATAGCCAATAGGTCTTCATTCAGTTACTTGGAAGGAATGCAGGTCCTTGCCTACAGACTGACTTGAGATTCAGGCAGCCATGTCACCTCCTTCCTGACTTCAGCCTGCTGGTCTACCCTGACCAGCAAGCCTGTATCAACAGTCTGTCTATCTATCTATCTATCTATCTATCTATCTATCTATCTATCTATCTATCTGATATATATATATATATATATATAAAATCTATCTAGTCTATCATCTACCTATCAGTCCATTTATCTTATCTATCTTACACACACACACACACACACACACTGTTCTGCTTCTCTGGAAAGCTTTAAGTCTGGCATACACACAAGGAAGTGCTCACAAGTGAGAAGCTTGGTGAGTTTTTACACACTGACAGATCAGATCAGGAAGTGGGGCATCAAGCAAGCACCTTCCTGTAAGTCTGTCTGTCTCCTTTTGCTTTCACTGGGTCACTGACCACAAAGACAGGCACCTCCCTCATGTCTGGCAATACAGAATTAACCATGCTGCTCCGCAGCTCTGTCTAGGTGGATACAGCTTTGTGTCTGGCTCTCCCACTGCCTTCCATGTTTGAGTGTGATCCTTCTGTCTGTGTCACTGTGAACAGTGTGCATGGCTCCTCTTCCTTGCTCTAAAGAGTTCATGGGGTTGGGGATTTAGCTCAGTGGTAGAGCACTTGCCTAGAAATAATAATAGAAGGTCGGGTGGTGGTGGTGCATGCTTTTAATCCCAGCATTTAGGAGGCAGAGACAGGTGGGTCTTTGTGAGTTCAAGGCCAATCTCTTCTACAAAACAAGTTCCAGGACAGCCAGAGCTGTTACACAGAGAAACTCTGTCTTGAAAAACCAAAAAAAAAAAAAAAAGTTCACAGTGTGCCTCACCACAGGGAACATATCCCCTCAGCTCTCACGGGCTGTTTCCCACTTGGAGCTGTTGTAAGTGGTGCTAACTCAAACATTCGGACATATGTAAACAGTTTCCAGTTGACAGGGTCTCCTGCAGCTGATCCTCTTCCTTCCAGCTCCCAAGCCTGAAACCGCAAGTGTGATCACCCAAATCCATTATTTTCCTTAAGTGTTTTCTCTTTCTTTTCATTTAAATTTTCTGAAATGGAACTCATTGGTGGTAATACACACATACTCTGGTGCAATGCCTAGTCTGTCATATAAAGAAGGAATAAAAGGGAAGCTATCTGTAATAAAATAATATTTTTCAATGTATTCCTGGGAACAACCACCAGGAAGGCAAAAGAAAAATACCCGACTCAGGGCCACCCATAATGAGTAAGTTCAGATTCCAAGGTGGTGAGCACCCAGTGACCCTTAGACCCCGGAAGGTGAAAGAGCAGGGGCTTCAGCTGGAAATGAAAATAAAGCCTGCTGCTAGGGCGGGACATAACAGCATGCGCTCATTAGTATGTGACCAGAGAAAGCTGGAAAAGAAGAGCATACAGGAAGACACATGGCCACCTGTCGCTTGGGGAGTGTCAGCAAGGGGCCCCCAGAGCACAGTGATGAGCACTTCCCAATTGAGGTCACAATTAGAAAGAGCACTCCCAGCTCAGAGATGTGTCCTGCCTGAAGAGGCTAGCAGGAAGCCTAGTACTCCAGGCTAAGCCTGTATTCAACACTCACAGTTGGTTTTGCTGTTGGCGGTCATTACAACCACGCTCAGAATCCTTTTCCTATAACTGCAATTGGAGATGGTTCAACTTTTTGGCCAGACGGGCTGTGTGGAATGAGAAAATGATTCAGAAACTGAGTCACTGTCCTTATTCCATTTCTACTTCCCTGTCAGTAACAACCTGTTCCAAGCTACAGAGTCCTTCCTGTGACTTCCTGTGAAGCCCTTTGGCTCTGCTGTGGACGAAAGTCTGACCTATTTAGATCTGCAGTGGGTTTTGTTAGTGGGTGTTTGAATGTAGTGAAGGAAGTGGGGTGAGGTTCTGTGGGAGGAGACTGCTCTGGACATTTTGGGAGACCCAGGATCTCTGATTCTTGAACCCAAAATATCACTCCAGCCCTTAATTGTTGTGACCTCCAAAATAACTTAATAAATTGTAAAATGCCCCTCAGAGACCTGCCGACTTACACTCACACTGCCTTGGAGTCCAGGTCTAGTTGGTGGCTGAGTCCAAGCACAGGCTCTTGGAAATGCTCCTTCTGTTCCAGCTCATCACACCCAGCCCTCCAGTCCTGCTGCTCCAGCTCTTTGGACAGTTTGGTTCTGATGTCCTATGACATATTGCCTCTCATGAGTCATCTTTCTATTTTAAAGTGATCTACAGACAATTTGTTGACCTCACGGAACGAGCCTGTTCTGAAGAAAGCTTGGATGCTAGAGTTCATTGGTGGAAATGGCGCAGCTCTGCGCGGAGAGTGACTTGACCAGGATCACTCAGTGTATCAGTGGAGCCAGGACCCAGCAGCCTGCCTTAGGGTTAACCTGTTCCAGGCCCCTGGGGAGGGGCTAATTCCTCTGATAGTGACTCAGTAGCCTGGAGTAGGACCACACACTGCTCAGATCTGGCCTAAAAAGGGGTGGAATCCAGGGACCTGCTCTGGCCAAGTGCACAGCGTCCCCAGGCTTATTTCAACACCTGGCTTGACGCCATCGAAGGGCAGTGAGCCAGCACTAGTGGAGGGAATAGGGTGAACAGCCCTGTCTGATTAGCGACACCAGCAGATGCCATTCAGGACATCAGTGCCAGAATGGTGGATAGGGCAAGACTGGCATGTGAACTCAGCTTTCCCACCAGGAGAGTGAAGCAACCCCTCCATGATGGTTAGTTCATGTCAATTACCAACTTGACAGGAACTTTAATCACCTAGGAGACAAACCTTAGATTGAGTTAACTGGTGTGTGTGGGGGGTTGGACCCAGCCTTCGTGTGGGCGGTACCATTTCATGCATTGGATCCTAAGAAACTGAGGGCAGATGTTCATCACTCTAGGATCCTGACTGTGGATGCGACGTGACCCACCACTGCAGCTCCTGCCCCAGTGTCTTTTCCACCGTGACGGAGTGCATGCTCTAGCTATGAGCCAAATAAACCCTTCCTTCCTTCAGTTGCTTTGGTCATGTTTTTGTTAGAGTGACAAGAAACACGATCATTATACCCTCCTCCCTTGCTCACCCCCCAAAAGTTACTATAAGAATCCAAGGGAGCCTCCACTATCCAGACCGTCTAGAGCCATTGCAAAGACACTGACCTGTCCTGAGATGGGAGCCCTCGAAGCACCAAGAGCCGGGAGAAGTAATCCACCTTGGTCAGGTTTTCGCTGGATGCTCTTGATGCTGGGGGAGGGGCCATGTAGCACCTTGGGGAGCCTTGAAACCAGCGGGGCAAGCGAGGGGCCACTGCCACAATCCAGATGTGAGATGATAGTGGGGCAGATGTGAAAGGGTCAGAGGTCAGATTCTGGTGTGAGAGAGAGCTGCCCAAACTGAACGGGGCGGGGTGGGGGTGGGGATTCTGACCCCAGCAGAAGGCAGCTGTCACTGTCTGCGATGACGAGGTACTGAAGGAGGCTTAGCCCTGGACATGGGAAGTGTGAGTTGCCGCAGACACCCAAGTTGGAATATCCAGTCTATCATAACTGAACAAATAAGCCTGCTGTCCCCTCCCTGGTTAGCCAGTGACCTCAACACTTTGTCCTTGACTTTCTGAGGAAGAGCAATGTGGTCACACATGAACGTCTTTCTTGGGAGCACCCATCCTGCGGCCGCTGTTATTTCTCCCTGCTGGGCTACTTGGTGGGCTGGCCTCCCCTCCCACCAGCTTTTCCTTACGTCCCAGTCTGCCGCATGGTGCTGTATTTCCTCTGAGATACCCCGGGGAGCTCCTGGAAACCCAAAGAGAGTACTCAATAGTCTAGGCACTTGGTATTAAAATCAGACAGTCTGGGGTGGGAGAGATGGCTCAGTTGTTGAGAACACTGGCTGCTCTTCCAGAGGACCTGGGTTCAATTCCCAGCACCCACATGGTGGCCTGTAACTCCAGTCCCAGGGGATCCAACACCCATCTCTGTCCCTTATAGGCGCCAGGTATGTATGTGGTGCACAGACATACATGCAAATAAAACACTCATACACATAAATAAATAAACACTTCATTAAAAGAAAAAACAAAGCAAAACAAACAAACAAACAAACAAAAAACACAAGACCATTCCCCAGCCCCCTCCTCCATCCATTTCGTGGGCAACAAGTAAGAGTATTTTCCTGCCAGGCGGTGGTGGTGCATGCCTTTAATTTCAGCATCCAGGAGGCAGAGGTAAACTGATCTCTGAGTTTGAGGCAAGCTGGTCTACAAAGCAAGTTCCAGGCCAGCCAGAGCTACACAGAGAGACCCTGTTTTGAAAACAAACAAACAAACAAACAAACAAAACAAAACAAAAGAGAGAGAGAGAGTATTTTCTTTAGTGAGTGGTTGTTCACTCAGAAGACATCAGAACCACCCTGCTTACAAACCCGTGTCCTCTTCTGTAAACGGCCATCAGCTCACCCAGACAGCAGGAAAACAACGGTCAGAGTGAGGCTCTAGCTAGGTCTTCCTGCCTGAGTCAGAGATTGACAGCTCCTGGAGCTCCTTGGCTGCCCAGTCACCTGGGGCTCTGAAATCCCCTACTAGAGTCAAGATGATTCTGAGTCCTGATCACATATGTGCAGGAGAGTGGAATCCAGGTCTAAACTCGGGCTGTGGCGTTCCCACGTCACTCAGCAATGCAGGTCTCAGCTGGGGCTGGTCCAGGACATCCTCTGTATGCACATATCCCCAGGCCCCTTAAAGCAGCCCCCTCCTACTCTTCCCGCTATTCTGTTGCCCAGAGTCTCCTCCCTCTTTCTTCCCTCCCTTCCTCCCTTGTTCCCTCCCTCCACAGTCTTTGTCTGTGCCTCTATCCATCTTCCTGGTTCTATTCAGCCAACTAGCCAGACCTTTACATGCAGGGCTGCCCTTATAGACTTCGAAAGACCAAAGGGTAACCTCCATGGAGATCTGCTGTGTGAACTGTGGTCATAAGCAACTAAGTGTTTCTCCAGACCTCTTAGCAACCTTCAGACTATTATCAACCCATTTTACAGATGAGCACACTGAGGCCCAGAAAGGCTATAAAACAGATCTAGGATTCAAAACAGCAGCCTCAGTCCCTTCCCCCACCAGGTTCTGTTGTCCAGAAACCTTGTCCTGTGGCAGTCAATCCACCACAATGGTCAACACTTCAGCAAACCCAGCTGGAGTCACTGCATTCCTGTGGGCCAGGAGAGCCAGGCCTCTTGGAATTGCCTCCAATGGAGACAAACCCAGGCAAAAAGCTGAGGAGGCCAAAGCAAACCTAGTGAGTTAGGTGTCTGAAAGGGTGGCTGGGACCAGGCCAGCTGAAGCTTGGCTGAGTTAAGGAGTGATAACCAAGGAAGCCAGAGTTGGAGACCAAGCCTCCTTCCTCAGCAGCTCAGCCCCACTAGGGACCTCAGCAGCAAAGCCATCTACCCACGGCCATCTACTTCTACCTCAACTCCAGTCCCTGTGATTGAAAGAGAATCCCTCCCCTTCTCTCTCTGACTGTATAATTTGGCCTTTTACTGTCCCCAGATGTAGGAAATAGGAGAAAGGGCTCAAGAATACTTGCAAGGACTCCTGGGCTGTTCATTCATCAAGTGGGGAAACTGAGGCAGAGAAATGATTTACCCACGGCCAGCCAGCTAGACCTGGGTATTGAACTCCAATCTGCCTGATGCTGAAATCCAGCTCTCCATGCAGGCCTGCCAGGGAAGTGGGGAATGGTTTAGGAGAGGACAAAGGAGGCTGCAGTCTCCAGAAGGGATGTTGAAGGACATCCTGTCAGATGTTTCCATGACACCAGGGGCCATGCTTCATTTGGCAATGAGAGGTTAGCAATGGGCACCTTGAGGTTGAAATCATTTTGCTAGAAAAGAGAGAAAAGAAAAGGGAAGTGGAAATTTAAAAAGCCAGACAGACTCACAGTGGACAGCCAGCCTCTTGATGCTGAGCCACAGGCTTAGATGGAAAAGCTGGAGGTGGCTGGGTGCTGACATCATTCCTTCACTCATAGGCTTTGTTAGACCCTGATCACGACTCACTGTATTCCCAGTCTGACTGAGGCTAGGCCACTGGACCAGCAGGATCCAGTTGAACATGAACCAGTCCCAAGACTCTAGATAGACGTATCAAGAGGCTGGGGACACACATACCTAATGATTAGCTGCTTGCCTACCATGCCAATGGCCTGGGTCTGATCTCAGGCAGCTGGAGCTTACGGTGCGTCACAGACATGTCCAAATGTGACCACCTCTGTGCTGGACAAGGGATAAACTGCAACCTAAGGTGGTTTGGTCAGAGAGGCCTTCCAGATGGCACTGGGGTGCTCGGCAGGGAAGTAGGCACCAGCTGGGAAGGCAAATGGGATTGGCAGGTGCCAAGGCCTGGACATACAGAGAATGGCTTCTTTAGGGAGCTAAAGGTGGCTTGGCATGGGGAGGCCTGGAGAGAGAGGAAGCATGGCCTCTGAGTTCAGATGCTCAGGCCATAAGATGCTGGGTACTGAGCTGAGGACACTTGGCAGAGGAGGAAGATGAAGGCCAGGAAGGTTCCATGGTACTTCCTGGATCAGATACCTGGCACATCCACAGCTCAGGGACAGGGCAGCCTTCTGATCTGGTGTTATACATGAGTGTCTTGGTATGCAGCAGGGTAGAGGCTATCTAGAGTCAGAATATAATGATGGTGATGGTGAGGCGGTGTGCCCACAGTGGACCTCGCAGGACCTTACCATTCCCTCTGCAGTACACAGGGATGGTGAGTAGCCATTTGGTTCCTGACCAGTCTTCGTGGTCCCCTCACTGTCTGAAAAACGCTTCTGATCTGTCCCCACCCCACCCCCTTCTTTAGCACGCACACTGTGCAGTCATCCAATCAGTAGTCCTTACTGTACCCAGTGTGCCCTGGGCTTGGGAACAGGAGAGTGAACGACACGTCCAGGCAGTGCAGCTCAACATGGAATGCATAACACAACTGCAGGGCTGACGTCAGAGGCACTGAGGAAATGTGGCCAATGAAGGGGAAGAGCATGGTTTCCTGAGAACAGGGGATGCTGACCTGAGTGCTTCAAAGAGGACTTCCTGGAAGAAGGGACCTCTAATCTGAGCGCTACGGGCAGAAAGGTTATATGCAGTCAGTACCTTGCACTTCCTTCTGGCCTCAGTCTGGGGGCCTCCAGCTTGCTTCACTGAGCCACAGTTTGCCGTGGGCAGCTTAGACTGAAGGGCTACCTTGACTCACATGTCCAATGAGTTATGAAAATGGCCATCTTCCCAGCTATCCCAGGACTCTCTGCTCCTCTGACCTCAAAGCCACTGTGGTCACCTTGCAACCTCCCTTAACCTCCTGAGGGCCCCACTAATCTGCCTGGGTTATGAAAACCACTGCCCAGTTCCTGAAATGCCACCAGCTCCCTCAGGCGCCCTTGAGGCCCAGGGTTGCCCCTTTATGTTCAGGAAATGCCCGCTATGGGACACGCTGACCTGGGGTCAAGGCTTTCAGAGAGAGTTCCATTTCCACAGAAAGACTGACTTTGACGACATCCAGCCTGGGCAGCTGTCACCACCATTACACTGTTCATGTCTCAATCTTCTCAGGCTTGTAAGTCTTCATTCACCTGACAAATGTTTGTGGAGTTCCTGCTGCACCCCAGAGAGACATACTGATCCCAGGCCAAGCAGAAGGTGTAAGCCACAGGGTGGCTCTGCCCTGTGGTGGTGCTTACATTCCACAAGCAGTGTGGGTAAATAACCAGGCAGGTGCCATCATACCTGGTCACAAGGTAATGGAAGAAGGACTAAGGACTAGATGCTAGATGGGGGCTGAAGAGATGCCTCAGTCAGCAAAGTGCTTGCTGTATGAGGACCCGAGTTCGGGTCCCCAGCACTCTCATGAAAGCTGGGGGTGGCAGTGTGTGTCTGCGATCTCAGCTGGGAAAGTTGGGACAAGTGGATTCCTGGAGTTCACTGGCCCAGCAAGCCTAGCTGATTCTGATACAGGAATAGTGGGGTGTCTTTGAGAATGATAAGTCCTTTCTCAGGAGCTAGGGTCCCAGGAACTCTAAAGCTGCCAAAGCTGGCCTAAGAAAATGGCCTTAGGGTTCTTGTCTCAAGATTTGAAAAAAGAACTTGTGGGCCATAGAGGAGGAAATTTAGAGCGATGTTTATTTACATATTCATAGGTGGGAGCCTAAGAGAGAGGGGACAGAGCTCCTGGATAGCAAGAGGGGTCTTAGGAAATAGGGTGCCATTGTGTTGCTATTCTAGGGGCTTTTTAAAGAACTTATATCAGAAACTAAGGTGAGCTATGGGAGGGGGTGAACCCACTGGCCCACCAAGTATCCATTGCCTGTTCTGTTTCAGTCACATTGAGGAGTCACTTTATAATCTCCAGGCAGGAGTGCTCATTTAGGAGCTGACACAGAACAGGAACCAGAACCCTTCTGGCATGCTGACTTTCAGCAGGGACACTCTGGGCAACAGCTGCTTCCGAGACCTTACCATGCCTGACCATCTTCAATCGCCTGTTCATCAGTCCCATGAGCTCCAGATTCAGGGAGAGGCCCTATTTCAGAAATGAGGCAGGCGATGTCAACCTCTGGCCTCCTCATGACTGCTCGCACACTCTCATTTAGCACCGCCCCCAACACCCAGGCGCTAAATGAGACTGTCACAGAAGACCTTCCTCAATCACAGAAGACCTTCCTCAATCACAGAAGACCTTCCTCACGAGGCGATGGGAGCTGGAGAGACGGCGAAGCAGGTAACTCTTGTGGAGGACCCAGGTTCACCTCCCAGCACCCACATGGTTGAACACAGCTATCTGTAAGTCCAGTTCTAGGTGACATCATGCCCTCTTCTGGCCTCCGCAGGCACGTGGGGCACACACGCACGTGAATAGCCAATCACTCAAACACATAAAGTATATAAATCTTAAAATTTTTGAAGAGGTGACATCTTCTGAAGAGAGAACCAAAGGAAACAAGAAAGCTATGTGCTCTGGGGGAACGGGCACCAAGCTTGGTGTGTGTGGAGTGTAAGCATAAAAGCCCAAGGCAGGCATGCACTGTGTGCGTGCGTGCGTGTGTGTGTGTGTGTGTGTGTGTGTGTGTCTGTCTGTCTGTCTGTCTGTCTTAAGTTAGACATCCTCAGGGTTGCATGCCACAGTGCATTCTTTGAGACTAAGGCTTCCTACATAGCCCAGGCTAGCCTCACAGTTGTGCTCCTCCTATCTCAGTCTCTTAAAGTCCTGGGATTATGGACATGTGTCACCATGTCCAAGGAGATTCTATACATGTGTGAGTGAGTGTGTGTGTGTGTGTGTGTGTGTGTGTGTGAGAGAGAGAGAGAGAGAGAGAGAGAGAGACCCAGAGGGAAACTCTAGCCCCCTTTGCCTCCCTCACACTCCCCTTCCTGACATCATCAGGATAAAGAGGGGGAAAATCACAGATGATTAGATGATTCTAAAGTGCAAGTAACACAGCGCCTCAGTGAGCGCATTATGCAAATCAGTGAACGCATTATGCAAACCTATGCAATTAACATCACAAATGAGGTGAGGCCTGGGGCAAGCAGCTAACTTCTCAGGGGGCCCCAGACCCAATCTTGCTGGTCTCCCAGTGCTTGGGAGGGAAGGAACCGACAGGACTGGGCTTGGTGTGACTCAAACAGAGCTGTACATTTTTTTTTCTATGGAGAAGGGTTGGACAAGGCTGCAGTTCCTGAGTGAGGACCGAAGCGTTGGTGTGCCTGGCCGTTTTGTGCACAGCTCTGGGTGGGACTCCCTCCCATGAAGTAGTCACGTTTTATTACTTAGGGTGGTTCAGTGAGCTCTAAGAGGTGCAGGGTCATCCTAAGTCAGGTGACTGCTACACGCTTATCCTGTGAAGGGCAGTTATTATCACCTGTCTTTTACTAGTTCTGTCTCCATGTTCTGTCAGCTGGGGCCACTTGAAGGGTGACGCGGTCACTGGACACAGGAGCCTCATCACCCACAGGCCTGGCGGATGCTGATTGTCAGCTGGGAGCTTGGCAGTGGATCACAGGCCAGAACTCTTCCCTGTGGCTCTCAGGATGGCCTCTCTTTGTGGGGATTAGGTCAAGCTTCCTTACAGCTTGGCGGCCGGGCTCCAAGACAGCCAAGACAAAAATGCATTTTTTATGGCCTGGCTTTGAAGTCACACAATGTCAAACGGCTGCCACACTCTTCTCAAAGCAGTCACAGAGGAAAGGGACACAGACCTCCACTGAGCAGCCAGGGAGTCAATGTCAAAAGGCCGTGTGGAGTGAGAGGTGCCCATTGTCACGGGCAGCTTCGGGCAATGTCATCCACTGTACCTAGAGTATGAGGACCCTGAAGTGGGGTCTGAGTCAGGGTCTTGTTTCTGAGACTCCAGGCCACATTAGCTCTGTCAGTGGCTGCTCCTCACAGGCCTGTGAGACCCTTCCCTGGGCCAACCCTGTCCAGCACAGCCTGGACTTTCTTGCATAGAGAACTCAGAGCTGTGTAGCAGCCCAGCCTTGGCCACTGGCCTTGCGGAGCCTCTCCTTACAAACAATGGAGTAAAAGCCCCCACCTACACAACTTCCTATGACCTAGCTGCGGGCGCAGCCTTGACCAAGGAGAGGAGGAAACAGTGAGACAACCAGCTGGGGAAGCCTCTCTGGCCAGAGGGTGTGGCTATGGTGAGGGCTGAAGGGTGGGGCAGGGACCCTTGGAGTACAACAAGGAAACAAGGCTTTTGGGAGATGCTGGGGGTACCCGGGTCAGTGCTGAGTCCTGAGATTCCAGCTGTTGGACCTCCAGGGAGATTCGAACCCCTGCCTGGGCCTGTGGTAGGTGGACTGGCGTTCCCTGTCACAGCTCATTGCAGAGCTCTGGCTACAGAGGGCTTGCCAGGGCCTGGTGATCTGAATGACCCTGGGCTCAGGGGCTTGCCTGTGGGTGGGAGGTGGTGTGCTGGTGGGTGGGTGGGGAGGGTGGTGTTGCTGGCCTGGGGGACCCAGCTGGCCTGGTGGGTAGGGCTGACCCGGTGGGCGGGGCTGACCCGGTGGGCGGGGCTGGCAGGAGGTGCTGGCCTGGTGGGGTTTGCCTTGGTTCTCACAGTAAGCAAGTGGTTGAGCAGGACACAAACCCACTGCACTAGTTCAGCAGAGGGTAGGGTTCCAAATCCTTTGGAAAGGGCTCTGTCATGCTTCCTGCCTCTCCGAGCATCCTCCGAGTTGCCTTATCCAAGTCCAAGGCCATGATTTATAAGTCTCTTTTTTTTAGTGGAAGAAGTGTGACCTACAGAGAACATGAAAGGTTGAGCTGAATGGGAATCCCAAAGCTTGGCTGTCACACTCAGGGGCATGTTTGTGGGAGGCCCTCCCTCAGGGGTGCTGGAATGCTGGGACGTTCCCAAACTTTGTTCAGCATGTTGGAGTTTCCAGGCCACTGAAAACTAGTGATCCCAAGAGACCCGCCTGGATGTGGCTTTCTCGGCACTGAGTTGTGCTGGCACCACCCCCAGCCATCCTGGTCTGCCTAACTGCTCCTTTTAACAGACAGGTAAACAGAGGCTGAGAGGAAATCAGTTCCCCCTGCAGCTGGGATGTGTTGACTTCCTGCCCACAGCTCCTTCTCCATAGTGGCTAGATGCGTGGGAACCACAGAAAGCCAGGCCAGCCAGCAGCTGCTCTGAAGTCCCCATGACTCATCTCACATCCCAGTGGCCCTATCCTCACCTCCCTATCCAGCCTTGTTCCTCAGGAATCAGAAAGGCATCAGGCCTGTCCCCCTACTTCTCCCAAGAACCCAGGAAGATACTGTTCTCAGTAAACACACCAGATGGGATGGGCATCCATGCGATTTGCTGGCCAAATTGGAACACTTTCGGGAGTCACTGATAATTACACAGGGATTGTGCATGGCAAACAGTGTCTGCTGCCCTGCCAGATAGTCATTGCTTAGCTCACATGTCAGAACTCAGGCCCCAGCCACAGAATAGAGCCGAGGAGCACAGAGGCAGGAGAGGGCTTGAGAATCCCGCACCCTGAGGGGAATCCAAGTCTGCAAGAGACTGTGGAGGATTGTGTGAGGTGAACCTGGGTTCACATCCTGCCTCTGCCACTTGTGGACTGTGTGAGCTCAAGAACGTTACTTAACCTCTCTGATCCTCGGTTTTCCCATTCATAATACTACCACAGGACAGTGGTAGACTGTGAGATGGGATGACACAAATAAACTGACCACAGTAGCATGTACTTAGTAAATAAGAGGCCATTGTTATTTTGTGAGAATTTAAGATTATTGACTTTGGTGTGTGCTAAGAAAATGGAACATTAGCATCTCAGCTACAGCCCTGCCCTGACTTATACACAGAATCATGGGAATGAAGGCCAGGAGAAGGAAGTTGGTGAGTTGGGCATGAAGGACAGAGGCTTACACACTATGGTATCCAGAGTGGACTTTCCCCATGGGGAAGGACATCAGGGCGGGATTCCAGAAGGAGGCAGCCTCTGGGCAGGAACACAGGCCTCTTTGGAATATTAACCACACATCAAGAGGTACATCCATGTCATAATCCACAGAAGGAAAGCCCACTGCGTTCTGCTTTTTGTTGAAATGGAGTCTTGCTCTGCAACCCAGGTTGGCTTTGAACTCATGAGCCTCCAGAGTGCTTGGATTACAGGTGAGCACTGCCATGCTCTGGTGAAGTTCTGCTTTTTATCTCTATGCAAAACTTCAGTGCTGTGTCTGAAGAGATGGCTCAGCCCATTAAGAGTACTTAGTGCGGGGTTGGGGATTTAGCTCAGTGGTAGAGCGCTTGCCTAGCAAGCGCAAGGCCCTGGGTTCGGTCCTCAGCTCTGGAAAAAAAAAAAAAAAGAGTACTTAGTGCTTGGGTTGGAGAAATGGCTCAGAGGTTAAGAGCACTGGCTACTCTTCCAGAGGTCCTGAGTTCAATTCCCATCAACTACTTGGTGGCTCCCAACCATCTATAGTGGGATCTAATGCCCTCTTCTGGTATAAGGTCATACATGCAGATAGAGCACTCATATATATACATAAAATAAGTAAAAAACTCAAAAAAAAAACTCTTTAAAAAAAAGTCTTATTTAAAAAAGGAAAAAGAGGCCGGGCGGTGGTGGCACATGCCTTTAATCCCAGCACTCGGGAGGCAGAGCCAGGCGGATCTCTGTGAGTTCGAGGCCAGCCTGGGCTACCAAGTGAGTTCCAGGAAAGGCACCAAAACAACAAACAACACAGAGAAACCCTGTCTCGAAAAACCAAAAGAAAAAAAAAAAGGAAAAAGAGTACTTGGTGCTCTTGCAGAGGACCAGGGTTCCCAGAACCCACACGAAGGCCCACAACTGCCTGTAATTCCAGTTCCAGGGGTTGTGACGCCCTCTTCTGGTCTCTGTGGGCACTGCATGTGCATGGTGCCCAAATCCCAGTTGCGCTGGCCTCTGCTCCTACCTGGCTTCCTTCCTCAGGAATGAGAATGGCACATGGCACCGGGCCATGCTGGCAAAACACTCACAGTAAAATAAAAATCAATAAATCTTAACAGAAGACCACGGTGTTCTTTTTAAGATGTCAAATGCCAGTCTTTCCCCCCACTGGTTTTCCTTGGGGTCCTTGGGACCATATTTCTCCTGCACATTGTTTAGTCCAGGTGTGAGAAGAATGGAAGGCGTTCAGCACGGGGTAGGGAATGGTGGAACCTGGCAGGGATCGGGGGAGGTCTGCTTCCAGGCCTCTTAATCTTCCTCTGAGCCCGTTTCAGTCTCTCCTCAGAGAAGCCTGTTCTGCTTTCCATGAACACTAGGCCCTCTGGTCACATGCTTGGTTCAGAAATCACCCAATATCTTTGACCCCCCACCCCAATTAAAATCCTGTGATAGGAGTCTTTCTGGCTGCTTGAGCCTACCCCCGCCTCTCTCTCTCCAAGCATCAGTCTATGATGAAGAAGTCGAGGTACAGGCTAAGCAGAAGGCTAACTACAAATAGAGTTCAGTAAGAAAGATGTCTGTGATCAATTAATGATGTCTGGTGCAGGTGCTGGCTGGGTATAGGTAATACATGTGTTCCAAAGTTGAGAACACAGAACTGGATAGGGCCATGCTGAATGTACCCGGGGTAGATACTATTGTGACTCGAGACAGAGGAGGCTTCTAGAGGGCACAGCCTGGGCAGAGGCTTGGAAGTGGGAATCAATCGGGTCTCAGTGTGCAGAACGCTGGGTGGATCGGCTGGTATCAACCCTCCTCTGGCTGCTTGAAGGGCAGCTCCCCCAGCCACATCCCTGTCCCTGATGTCACAGCCCCAGCCAGGGGGAAGTCACAAGTGAGTCTGCTGCTGAGCTCAAGCTCAAACCCTATTTCCTTTTCCAGCCCAGCCTCTATGCTGTGGCAGAGGAGGGAGTAGGGGCAGAGAGCGAGGAGAATGAAATCAAGAAATAACAGGCTTCACAGGAGCAGTAATGACATTTTAACTGGAAAATTGCAAGAAGACGGGGCTGTGGAGGCATATGCAAATTTCACACAAACGAGATGCAAATGAACCTGTCTCTGCCTGCCTCTTGCACCTGGATGTGGCTCAATGACAAATCCTAATGGGCACAGTGTGGCTGTGTGATTGATTATCAAGGCCAGCTGGGATGACAACTGTGATCTTTTTCTGTGAGCATGGGGCGGGGCAGGGGGGGATGTAACTGTTCCTAGGTAGCCCTGAGCACTCTCTGGAAGGGGACCCCAAGGCACAGCCTTATCAAGCCCAAGGTTAGCGAACTTAGGGTACATCTACTACCTATACTCCTGCCAGTCCCTGTGACAGACATCATTAATCAATCATAGAGTTCTTACTGAGCTCTGGGCAGCCATCACTAATAGAAAAGAGTTGCTGTTAATATTCATTCATGCACCTGACCGCCATGAATTCCAAAGGACACAGAACAGGCAGGCTCAGTTCTTGCTTACACAAAACAGTTTAGGACAGGACATGAGTATTAATAAAATACTGCAAAATGACAATTTAGATCCATGATATCAGGGGAAAGTAGAGGTTTATGTAAGGGATGTATGTGTGTAAATACGTACATATTGGCTGGGTGGCTGTGGCGCACACCTTTAATCCCAGCACTCGGGAGGCAGAGCCAGGTGGATCTCTGCAAGTTCGAGGCCAGCCTGGGCTACAGAGTGAGTTCCAGGACAGGCACCAAAACTATACAGAGAAACCCTATCTCGAAAAAAGCCAACCAACCAATCAACCAAACAAAACAAAAACCAAAAAACAAAACAACAACAACAAAAACAAAACAAAACAAAAAAAACCCAAAAACAAAAAACCAAATATGAATATATTGTATTAGGGATCAAATACAGGGATTTCCTCTACCATTGAACTACACCCCTTTCCCTAAAAGGGGTTTTACACCCTCAAGGTGGCCAGGAAAAACTGATTCTGTCAATCAGAAGGCTAAGGAAGTCTTAAGAGCTAAAAGGAGGCGGAAAGAATTCTCTAAGTCCTGGAAAAAGAAAGCCTGGGTCAGATACTATCAGTATTTATCTAGATTTCCATGGTCACTTTTTTTGCTTTTGGGTTTTTGCTGTTGTTACTTTTTGTTCATTTGTTTGTTTCTGTCCTCCTCTCCTGTTTTGGCTTTTGTCTGTCTGTGTTTTGTGTGTATATTTTAAGTAGCTTTAGAGAGATAAGGCTCACACCACAAAACCACCTACTTAAAGCATACAACACAATGTTTTTTTTAATATATTCACAGGCAATCCTACCATTACCCCAGTTAATTTTAGAACGCTTTCATCTCAAGAAGAGGAGAAGGAGGAGGAGGAGGAGGAGGAGGAGGAGGAGGAGATGATGGTGATATCTGGGCTGGAGAGACTGCTCAGCAGTTAGGAGCATTTGCTCTTGCAAAGGACCCAGGTTTGATTCCCAGCACCTATATGGGGGTTCACAGCCATCCATAACTCCAGTTCCAGGGGATCTGATGCCCCCTTCTGACCTCCACAGGCACCAGGCGTGCAGGTGGTGCACATACATACATGCAGGCCAAATACTCACTCATAAAATAAAATGAATGAATACAACAAGAGATCCACTGGGAAGGGGGCGCGCGGGGGTGGGGGTGGGGTAAACACTGTATTCTGTAGGCATCACCGCTAGACCTGATGCTTCCTTCTGCAGTCTCGGGCACCACCAAGTCTTCACTGTGTCCTGCATAAATGCCGTCTCTGTAACTGCAGCCTCCCATGACTAATTTCTTTCACATAACATGAAGTCTGTAAGGCATCTATGTTGCCACATGAATCACAATTTCTCTCCAAAATTTTTCACTGTGGGAAAATCTGCACAGCGTAACTTGGGCCATTTTAACTGCTTTCAGGTGCACACTTTGCTGGTCATCTCTGAAATGTGTGGGCACCAGCACTAGCTGTTTCCAAACATTTTTCATATGTCCAAACAAAATTTCCCCACCCACTAGCAATTCCCATCTCTCCACTTCCCAGCCCCACCTAACTCTTCACCCACTTAACGTCTCTGCGAACCTCTGACCATTTCGCATGACGGAACCAGAAACTGTTCCTTCGTTGTCCGGTTCATTTCACTTAGCGTAAGGTTTGCCCCGAGCTGCAGCCTGCACCAGAACTTGGCTCCTGTCTAAGTGGAGTGCAGCTCTGTAGGTAGAGTGCTCACCTAGCATGCCCTTAAGAAGTTCTGGGTGTGATGATGCATGCCTGTAATTCCAGGGAGGCAAGGGGATCAGAAATACAAAGTCATCCTTGTCTACATATTAAGTTCAAGGCTAGCCTGGGATACTTGAGACCCAGTTTCAAAACAAATAAGGACATAATTCCTTTCACTATATATGGGTGTGTGTGTGTGTGTGTGTGTGTGTGTGTGTGTGTGTGTGTGTGCATGTGTATGTGTAATTTGTCCATTTATATTTTCTGGACATTTGTGTCTTTTCTGCCTTTAACTATTGTGAACAACGCTGCAGAGTTTGCATAAATATTTTTTGTTCCTGTTTGTTTTTAGTTCCCGAGGTTTACATCCAGGAGTGGTATCGTTGGGTCAATGTAAGCCACGGCGGCTGCACCATTATGTGTAGAAGAGTTCTGCTTCATGACCTCCCCACACCTGGTGTCTCCTGCATTGCTACTGTAGGGGTGAGAGGCAGCTCGTGGTGGTTTTCATCTGGATTCCTTCATGACAAAGGATGCATCTTTCCAAGTGCTTCTCGGCCATTTATGCATCCTCTCAAAGATGCCCAGTCACGTGCTTCACCACCGTGTTAACGGGGCTGTTGGTCTTCTGTTGAGTCATTTCAGTTCTCGATGTAAAAGAACTGGCTTTGAAAAAAAAAGACTTTATATCTGTGTGTGTGTGTGTGTGTGTGTGTTAACATGGATGAGTAGAAGTCAGAACAGCTTTGTAGAGTTGGTTCTCTCCTTCCGCCTTTAAATGAATTCCAGGTGCTTTATCTCTGAGTGGGCCCCATCTAAACGACTTATTAATGTGCTATCTCCAAATATTGTATCCTGTTCTACAGGCTGTCTTCTCACTTTCCTTTTTTTGTTTGTTAGATTTTTTTAATGTGTATATGTTTTGCGAGCATACATATATGCGTGTGTCTGGTGCCCATGGGTGTCAGAAGCGGGCATCAAATAGAGTTCCTGAGAGTAGTGAACCACCACGTGGGAGCCAGGAACCAACCTGGGTCCTCTGCAAGAGCAACAGGTGATCTTAGCCTCCCAGCCATCTGTCCACTCCCCCTTTTCACTTTCTTAATAAGGTCCTTCGATGCACAAATGTTTTAAATTGGGGAGAAAGTGTCTCTTCACAGCCTGGGCTGACCTTGAACATCCAAGCCTCCTGCCTTCACTTTCTGAAAGTTAGAATTAGAGGTGTGTGTCACCACACCAGCCTACCGATTTTTAATTTTGGTGAAGTCTAATTTATGTATTTTTACTTCTTTTTTTTTTTTTTTTTTTTTTTTGCTTGTGATTTAGGAGTCTGAGAATCCACTGTCTAATCCAAGCTCAGGCTTTCTTTTAAGCATTTCTTAGGTTTATTTCTTTCTTTTAGGTCTATGATCCATAAACTCCAGAATATGGGATAAAGTAGGGGTTCAACTTCATTCTTTGCATGTGGAAATCAGGCAGTCTTGGAGCTAATTTGCTGAAGAGACAATTCTATTTTTAAATTTTTGCTTTATTCAGTATTGTGTGTATATGATGTATGAGCTTGGGTGCACTGTGCCATAACAAGCACGTGGTCAGAGGACAACTTTACAGCCTGGAATAGAATTCAGGTCACTGGGCTCAGGCAGCAAGCACCTTTACCCACTGAGCCATCTTGCTGGCCCTGAAGAGACAACTCTTTCTTCACTGATAGACTTGGTATTGTGGTCAAGTCAACTGGTCGCAGACAGGTGATTTTCCTTCTGCCTCTCCACTCTTTTCCACTTGTCTACGTATCTATCCTTCTGGCAATACAGCACTGTTTGGGTTTTTATAGTAAGCCTTTATATTTATAGTAAGATTTATAGTAAGCCTTTAAACTGGCAACTTGGAGTTCACAGTTTTTTTTTTTCTTTTCCTCCAGATTGTTTGGCTGGCTGGGTCTTTTTGAAGTTTGATGTAAACTTGAGGATTGGCTTCATTATTTGTGCAGGAGAGCCTGCAGGAATTGTGTAAGGCTTACCCTGAGTCTGCAGATTGCTTCTGCAAGACCTTTGCTCTTAGCAGTGTAGAGTCCTCTGCTATCTGAGTTTCCAGGCTCAAACTTGGGCCCCGGCAGCTCTACCAAGCTAGACTTGGCCACCTACCCTCAGGGGACCAACTGAAGAGACACATGAGAAGCTGAGAAGGGAGATTTGTTCAGTGCAGCCACACTGGGAAGAAGAACAAAGGTCCAATGCCATCCAAGTCTATTTGGGGGGTTCTGACATGAGGTTTAGGTTTAAATAGAGGGAGAGAGGTATGCATAACTAAGTGGTCCTGATCCAGGTGTGGTTCTGTCTTTCAGTAATCCATCATTGTCTCTGTTCCAGTCTGTCCTACAAGATGGTCTGGGGGGATTATCTGAAGTGTGTGGAATCTCTTCCCGGGAGACCATCTCCTCTCTGACTGCACCAGGCTTCAGTCCTTCCCTCCCTGAAGCATGGGCCTACTGGGGAAATTTTAATTCTTTGGACCTATAACTTCAATATCTGACACTTGTACAAGTGCCCTTTTAGGATACTGTCCCTCCTGCCAGGACTCATACAACCCCCTTCTCTTTGCTTTTAGATTTCAGTCTGGAGGGACTTAAAGTAATTAATATGCTGGACCTGATGTGAACATTTCTGGAATATACCTGTGTCTGGAACAAGCATCATAAACAGAATACGAGTAGCCACCTAGGCTAGAAGACATTCAGTTAGTGTCAGCTCATCATGAGTGAGAGCTGTTCTCTTCTTCTCGGCTCTGGAACTAGGACTAGCAGGCCCCGGGCAGTTTCTTTTTACTGCTGGTTTGAGACAAGGTCTTGCTATGTAGCCCAGGCTAGCTATGTAGCCCAGTCTGGCCTCCAGCTCATGATTCTTCTGCTCCATGTTAGGGAGCAGTGGTGAATGTCAGATGTCAAGGAGTTGGTGTAAATAAACCCTTTCTGACAAAATTTAAGCAAGTAAGGGGGTGTAGAAGGAGTAACTCTTAGATCAGGCCTAACTGGGATCTGTTCTTAATTTTATTTAAATTTTTTGATAAATTCATTGTAGCTGGAGTTTTCTCCAGTCCTGCCCAGCCCCGTGGACGCCACAACCTCTTATAAAATAATCACTCAGAAGCTCATATTAATTAAACTGCTCGGCCATTAGCTCAGGCCTACCACTGTCTAGCTCTTACACTTAAACTCAGCCCTTTCTATTTATCTATACCTTGCCACGTGGCTCGTGGCTTACCAGTAATGTACATCTTGCTACTCATCGAGGGGGCTGGCAGCATCTCCTGACTCAGCCTTCTTCCACCCAGAATTCTCCTCTCTCCTTGTCCCGCCTAAACTATCTTTCCTGCCTGGCTACTGGCCAATCAGCATTTTATTTATCCATCAATCATAGCAACATATATTCACAGCATACAGGACATCCCGCAGCACTTCATACATAAGCACACTGTATTTCCGTCATTTCTACCCCTTCTTCTTCCCCACCAACTCCTTTCATGTCCCTCCCACCCCCTTCTCTTCCATCCATGTTGCCACATCAGCTGGTGTGGTCTTACGCAGGCAGCCATATTGTTCAGAGTCTGTGAGTACGGCTTCCCTGTCATTCCCAGCAGACAAATTCTTGCAGTGATTATCTCCATCCTCTGGCTTTAACATTTCTGCCCTCTCTTTTGCAGTTCCCTGTAGCATGAGTCTTAAAAGTTCTTATTAATAAAATCAAACTTGAGCCAGGTATTGGGGTGAACACTGGAAGGTCAGAGAGACAGAATAAGCCACAGCTATCTCACCTCGCTGGGTCCTCAGCTGGTCTTGTTTCCTCAGACTGGATGCCCCGAGCCCTCATCCAGAATGGGTCTCAGCTGAACTGCTGCTAGAAGCCTGAAAGCTTAACCAGCCACATGCTTCTCCAGGCCGCTTCTCCAGGCCAAATGCCTGCTCAGGCCAAATGCCTCGAGTTTCTGGTCCTCACGCCTTATATACTTTTCTGCTTTCTACCACCACTCCCTGGGATTAAAGGCTGACTTTCTGGGATTAAAGGCTGACTTTCTGGGATTAAAGGCATGGGTCACCATTGCTTGGGTGTATCCTTGAACACATGAATTTCTGCCTCTGGAATGCTAGGATTAAAGGCGTATCCTACCACTGCCTAACCTCTATGTTTAATATTGTGGCTGTCCTGTTCTCTGACCCCAGATAAGTTTATTAGCATACACAATATTTTGGGGGAACACAATACCACCACAGTTCCCCAAGCCTTAGGTGTAGAGGTGATGTTGTAGATGTCCCATTTGGGTCTAGGCACCCCACAGTCACTTGTTCTGTGCCTTGTGGCCAATTGTGGAACTCTGCAATGGCCTCCATCTGCTGTGGAAAGCAGCTCCTTTGATGAGGGGTGACAGCTGCATTTACCTATGGGCGTAAGGATAAGTATTTAGAAGGCAGTTGGGAATGATATTATTTTAGCAAAATGGTAGTTGTAGATCCTAGGGCCTATGACCTCTCCAGCTGTAGGTTCTTGGCTTCGTTTCCAGTCCCAGGCATGAGTTCCCTCCTGTTGAGCAGGCTTTAGGTCCAATCAGACAGCTGTTGGTTGTCCCCAGGATATACACGCCACTATTTCACCGTTGAGGCTGCCTTGGTGGGCCAGGCTTCACAGCTGGATAGACATGCTGAGGAGCGTTCTCTCTTGGCAGTTTGCACAGCTCCTTCTGTCACTCTGAGAGCTGGACCTCAGGGATGAGGCTGCCAGGTCAGTACCATCTTGATTTCTGCAAGTCCTGTTAGCAAAGTGTGCAGTGTCTCCAGCAATATGGTCTTCTGTCAAGTTCTGGCAGGCAACTGAGAGAATTAATTTTGTCTATTCTGTAGGTGATGTCTTAGCATCGAGAGAGAGAGAGAGAGAGAGAGAGAGAGAGAGAGAGAGAGAGAGAAACAAGCAAACAAAAACCCAAACACTGCTTATGTAGTAAAAACTGCAGCTGTAATTCTGCAGACTGTTACTAGACAACAGTTATACAGTTTTACAAAAACACAACCAACAGGAGCAAATATTTAAGGAAAACTAGCCTGCAGATCAACTGCTTGTTTACAGAAGTATTCCCTAAGTGACCAGTGTCTAATACCTCTTAATTGCTGGGAAACAGTGCTTGGGTTGCATAATGCCGGGGCCTGTCTAATTATCTTTGCTTCAAGAGAACAGTCATGATACAATTAGGGACACATGAGGGAAGGCCTGGGAAAGGTAAGCACGCTCACAATTCTCTTTTGGAGCACAGCAGCTTGGTAAAGTGTTCTCTCAGGCTTTGCCTCGTAGAAGGCTGAGACGACAAAAGAGGAGCAGACCTACACTGAACAGGTAGAAGAGCTAGCCACAGTTAGTGTCACTGCACAGACAAACATCCAAACATTAGACCTCTTACAAGTGCAAGGGACAGCGCTAGTGACGACAGATAGACCTGTCTTCTGATGTGCAAGTGTACCCCATGGACACATTAGCAGAAGACGGTTAGTCAAGAGACATGGACCAGGGTTTAAATAGCAGGCCTGCCCACGTGGTGAGCTTGTCATCTGAACAGCACTGATTTAACGATGGCAGAAACACCAGGAGAATTTTCTTGGCCATTTTACGTGTTAAAAACCCAGATATAAAACATACCATATAAAAGAGGGCACTTACTGGCCATTTTGCGCACATCAGATTTACATGCTTTTTAGCTCTGTGAGCTTTGGTGTAATATATAGATAAAGGGCTGCCGACACGGCTCAGAAAATAAAGGCACTTGCCGCCCAGCCTGATGACTCAAGTTTGATTCCTGGAGCCCACATGGTGTAAAGAGAGAAGTGACTCCTGTAAGTTGTCCTCTGAGGTCCATGCATGGGCTGTGGTGTGCTCACATGCACAAGACCACGTGTGTGCACAAACACACACGATAAATAAATGTCATGCCGGGCGGTAGTGGCGCACGCCTTTAATCCCAGCACTCGGGAGGCAGAGCCAGGCGGATCTCTGTGAGTTCGAGGCCAGCCTGGGCTACCAAGTGAGCTCCAGGAAAGGCGCAAAGCTACACAGGGAAACCCTGTCTCGAAAAACCAAAATAAAAAAAAACTATAAAAAAACAATAAATAAATGTCATAAAGTTCAGACACAGCACTCCTTACATTTCTAACCGCAAGTTATCTGAGGTTAAATGCACTAAAATCCCCTTAAAATAGTTGTGTACGAAGCAGTAATTCAAAAGACTTTAACACAAATAGATAGTTACATGAACCTTGACTTTATTGAGACTCAGTTTCCCAAGTAGTGAAAAACCTCGCAAAATCAGCAGAAAACATAAGCAACCCTAACAAAACATAACATCTTGATGGTTTTACGGTGCACACACACCAAGTTAGATATTAAAATATCCAGTTTCATAACACTACTTATAGGAAAATATATCATCTACTCCCAACCAATTAATGCTGAGCAGCGACTTTATTATTCCAACTGCAAAATTAGCCCATATTTCAACACTGACAAAATATATGTCAGTTCCATATGGAGCAAAACCCAGAAACCTTGTAGAAATGATCTCTAAATATGGGTCAATATAAAAATTCATCTCTTAAATTTACATTTTTAACTTTGCCTGGCAAAATCCAGCATAGAGAACCTGGAGCACTTAACGAAAGCACACTCTCACACTTGAGTTACCCTCAAAGGCAAGACTTCAGCTCTCTTTTTGGTAGGACTTAATAATAAGCCCCTTTCCCGTTACATTTAGGGTAAGCTTACCGAGTCTTGAAAGCTACTATTTGTAGGGACTGAATTCTCCTGGAAATCCCATTATGAAAAGATTTAACATAAAAATATACATATATATTTCCATATATAATAGCCTTAATAAAAACTTACACTGGATTTCTAGAGAACTTACGTTTATCAATCGCATATTAAGAGTATCTGGCCAATGCCCCCGCCGCCTTGTCTGCCATGTGGTGGTGAGGGCGAGGGAAAGATGCCCTCTCCCCTGACCCCTGCCACCTGTGGCAGGTGAGGGGGCTGAGCCTCCCCCTTACCAGATGCAGCACTTGGGAACAGAGCCCTGCTCCTCACCTGAGCAGCACAGGAGAGCTGACCCTGTTGACGGGGCACAGGTGAACAGCAGGGCAGTTGGGAGAGCTGGTCCCTGGGGTCATAAGAGCAGAGGGCTGTCCCTGCTTCTCACCAGCTGCAGCACTCAGGAGACTGCCCCCTGCATCTCTCCTGGGCAACACAGTAGATCTGGTCCTGGTGCTGCAGGTGTGGCTGAGCCGGCCCTGAGGGCATGAAAGCAGGAGATTGGGCCCCACCCCTCGCTCCTTGCTGCACACGGTGAACTAGCTGGGACAATACTGGAGAGCTCACCCTGGTGGTGAGGATGGGGAAGAACTGGCGGACTGACCAACCGTGCAACTACCCAGGCCCAAGAACAGGGTTATGAGTTGACCCATCCCAACATCCACCCAATCTATGATCTGCTGGAGCATGTGAAGGGGCTGGTCCTGCAGACCCAAAGCTGCAGGATCTCCACAACACAGGACCACAACAGGATATCCAAGAGGAATTCCAGAGAAGGCCCGGCATCAATAGTGTAGCAGAAACCAGAGGCCTCAAACCAGACCAGTGTAAAGATATAGGGACTAACAGGTAAACTGTGGGACTCACTGTGTCACACTATAGCTTCCATGATGAGATTTTTCTTTTTTCTTTTTTTTTAATTTTCTCTTAAGTTTTATTTTATTTTCTTTTATTTTGAGGGGGAGGGTGCAAGGGCAGAGAGCCGACATGAAAGAACAGGGAGATGAACAGGATTGGGATGCATGTGAAAGACACAGAGAGTAAACAGAAAGAAAATTAAAATATATATATATATCTGGCCAGCAAGATGGCTCAGTGGGTAAAAGCGCTTGCCCCACAAGCCTGGCAGCGGAGTTCGATCCCGGGAACCCTCAGTGGAAGGAGACAAACAGCTTCCAAAACTTGTCTTCTGATCTCCCCCTGGGCATGTGTGCACCCCTGCAACATACATCATACACACGCAATACAATAATAGTAAATTAAATTATTCCTAAAAAAAATAAAGAAAGAATATTCCTGGAAACCCATACAGTAATGAAAGAAAAAAGGTTTCTTTTTCCAGCTTCAGTTTCAATTAATGAATTCAGAATTAACATTTGAAAAGTATATAGACCCAAACCATTGTACAAGTTAACACCATAGGGCAGTGGTTCCCAACCTTCCTAATGCTGCGACCCTTCAATATAGTTCATGTTGTAGTTACTCCCAAACATAAAATTATTTCCATTGCTACTTCATAACTGTAATTTTGCTACTATTATGGATCATAATGTAAATATCTAATATGCAGGATATCTGATATCAACCCCTGAGAAGGTCATGACCCACAGATTGAGAACCTCTGCCTTAAGGCATCAGGCACATGCTATTTTGCAGGTAAACTCAAAATTAAGCTTTCATTTAGTACCATTGTGGTTAGGTCTGAGATCATATCTTTGTATAACCAGATTTCCTAAAGTCTGGAACTATCCAGGGAACTGATGAATCCATGTGTTTTAGCTATTTGGGAGATGTGTGTTTGGATGGCTCCAGTGGGAATTTCAGAGAAAGCAACTGTGTGACTTATGTCAAAGCTGTGGGGGAGCTTCTGTGGGGGTTGAGAACAGGTTCAGGGTCTTGTGACTGGCAGAAGACGAAGAAAAGACTATGTGCAGAGCACAGTGACATCCAGCACAAGGCTGGGGACTTCCTGTAGCAGCAAGGGATGGTCGGCTTTCATTACCCCTGGACACAATCTAGAGTCCCCTGAGAAGGGGCTCCCAATGAGGGTTGTGCAGTTGGCTCTGGGGGGATGTCTAGGGGGAGGATTAAGTGGATTAATTGAGGTGGAAGACATACCCTGAAGGTGGAAGGCACAAGATCCTGGGCTGGGTTTTGGACTGAGTGGAGAAGGGAGAGGAAATCGAGCACTGAAAAAACATATGTATATTTATTCTCTCTCTGCCCTCAGCTGTGGATGTGACCAGCCGCTCTCACCCCTCACAACAGTGGGCTGCAACCTGAAATCGTGAGCTAAAATAAGCCTTCCTCCCCACATTGCTTTCGTCAGGGTATTATATCGCAGAGACAACCAAACTAACATATGGTATGCTGCTGAAATGTTCCCATAGGCTAGTCATTTGATGGTTGCTTCCCCAGCAGACAGCACTGTTCTAGAAGATTCTGGAAAATTTGGAAGTAGACCTCGATGGAGGAAGAAAGTCCCTGGGATTGCATGCTTGGGGGTATATTATCCCCAGCCCCTTTCACTCCTGTGCTTCTGTTTGCCGACCTGTGATGCCAACTGCTTTGCTCCAACATGCCCTCCCTGCCATGACAGACGGAACCCTCAGGAACCCCTAGCCAAGACAACTCCATCTCCCTTGTAAGTTGTTCCACCCGGCGGCGTTTTACATGGCGATGCCTGTGTGGCTAATGCCGGGCTGAGGACGAGGCTCCGCTGGGAGAGTGCTTACTCAGCACACACAGAGCCCAGGATTTGACCCCCAGTACTACAGGAAACTGGGCATGGTGGTGTGTGCCTGTCATCACAGCACTTAGGATGTGGAGGCAGTTGGATCAGAAGGGTTAGAGGCTGGGCCACATGAGACCATGTCTAACAACAACAACGATCAGAATGATGAATGTGTGCACCCCCTGACATGCACCTGGGTCTCTGGACACGGTGCAGTGACCTGTCCCTGTGACCTGCAGTCAGAAGCAGCCAGAGTGCCACACTGCAGCACCGGGGCTTGTGCCTAAATCCTGCTCCTCTGCGGGTCGGCGCCATTTTTAAAAGGCTCTTGTGATGCTGTTTCTTTGTAAGTTTTCCTTTTATTTTTACAGCGCATTTAGAGTTCTGGAGAGGTTCGAGGACATGTTGTTTCTCTCCTCGGTGCCAGGATGGGCTACTAGTGTGTGGAGAGGGAGGCAGGATGGGGAGGGCAGACAGGAGCTTCAGATGACAAATGCCCAGCTGCCATCCTGCCTCCACTCCCGAAGATCAGTCCCTCACCACAGGCCACTAATAAGATCGCTCTCAAAAGCTGAAGCGGTAGGATTCTGCCACCAACCACCAGCTCTCTGACGGACCCTGGGTGGGCATC
>CABHPH010141073.1:9298-20479 GCA_902168325.1 Peromyscus nudipes
TCTCTCTCTCTCTCTCTCTCTCTCTCTCTCTCTCTCTCTCTCTCTCTCTCTCTGTATGTATGTATGTATGTATGTGTGCTCATGCTCTCTATCTGCTTTCTCTCTCTCTGTCTCTCTTTGTGTTTGTGTGTGTGTCTTTCTCTCTCTCTAAAAAAACAAAAAGGCAAGAATATAACACAAACCATAACAGAGAAAAAGAGGAGAAGGAGGGGAAGGAAGAGGAAGAGACACTATTGCATCACTGTATCATACATAAAGGTCACCTTTGTAGATCATAGGGTTTGTAGCTGGGTTGGTGTTTATCTTTCTCCTTTAGTGGCATGCAGAATGCCTTCCAGTAACACAAACACTAGTCATAAGGGTGAAGAGTCTAGGTAGACACCAGCTGGACTTCTCTCAGATCTATGAAATATGGAAGTATGTAAGTGTTGTCTTCAGCAATAGAGTCTTGCCTTCAGTCTGTGGCAAGCAACCAGAAGCCTTCAAAGTAGTCTGTGTTGTTTGGGGGTTTAGAGAGGCTTTAAGAGATTATGGGGTTAAGAGGGCCCTATACTCTTCATCATTGTTCTTAAAAAAACGCCAAGAGCCACATAGAGCAGGCCCTCATCAGAGAACAGATGACTTAGCAAGTTGAACTCTGAGTAAGATATTCATGTATTATAAATTTCTAAGCCTGAAGTACCCTGCATTGTCATCCCTTGTACTCCCAGAAAGGCTCCAATTTGGATGATTCTACACTTCAGACTAAATTTCAAAAGATGCTGAGACTTTTAGTTCATTTCCCAAGTTATTCATTTACAAAGAAAGGCGAAAAACCAGCACATTCAAATAAAATCTATACATAAATTATTTTGTATGTTTATTATTATAACTTTTATACCCTAAATTGGTATTGTAGCTTGGAGAAATGTCAAATCTCTCAACTGTCTGCAATTGTAATATTTGTACATTTATTTTGGTGTTGTTGATTTTGCTATTACAGATTTATATATTTTTTTAAATTTTTAAATTTTATATACCAACCCCTGTTCTTAGCATCTTTCAAATAATATTGAATTTTACAAAGTTAATTATACTTCTTTAAAGAAAATGGGTGGGTTTTATCTTTGAGGGATTTTGAAAAACTCATTTGTGTGGCCTCTTTAGACTTTATTTTGCACAGCCTGCTCACTAGATTATGCTGAAATATTGAAGAAATGGTTTTTACCTTAACTTTTGCAGTAGATATTACTGAACATTCAGTGTTGTACAATATTTTGATTGCATTCAGACAATATAGTTTGCTTTGAATCAGAGGGCAAAGCTAGCTACTCGCTGACCAAAATGAATCATAAAGGTTTAGGAGGACTGAGGACAGATAGAAAGACAGGAAGTAGTAGGGTAGGGCTTAGAGAGGATCTGAGTCCTTTTGGATGGAGGAACAGAAGAGTTAGGAGGTAACTGGTCTCTTCTCTGTCACTTCTCTGATCATTCAGGTTCTTACCCCAATATCTGACTCCTGATTTTTTATAGATAAAGCATAATTAGATAAGTGAATCAATCCAGTAATGACAAAATGATTCCTAGCTTTACTGGTGTAAAAGAACAAAAATAACCAACTACATTAAAAATGATTCAATCTTATAGGGAGAATGTTTTGTTTGTATAAATATAAAAATTTAAAAATCATCAGAACTTCAAATAATCCCTAAGGAGCTCAGTTTATAGATTTCATATATTTCCAGTAGCTGATCATTTTTACCTGTATTTTAACAGGAGCATTAGGCAGAAACTCTCTCCATGTAGGATATGTTATTATTCACTTGAGAACAACGTAAGTGTGAAATCATACATCTTAGTCTATTATATTATGTTATGGCAGGAACTATAATAACAATTAAGTGATGTGATAAAAGTATTGAACCTGAGACTACAATATTCAGATATGAAAGAATAGAAAATTTTGATAAAAAATTTGCATGAATTTGGTATCAATCAATACTTTTTTTTTCAGAGACAGGGTTTCTCTGTGTAGCTTTGCACCTTGCCTGGAACTCGCTTTGGAGACCAGGCTGGCCTTGAAATCACAGAGATCTGCCTGCCTCTGCCTCCCGAGTGCTGGGATTAAAGGCCTGCACCACCACCGCCTGGCTCAATCAATACTTCTGTACTACATATAATTATACTACCTTTTCTTTTTGCTGTACTGGAACATCTTTGCTGAAACCACCTCATCTGAGTTTGAATGAATTAGATGAAATTATATATATATATATGTATATATATATACATATATATGAACTGAATATAATAAAATGCATGCAGAAGATAACTAGTAAACATTTACATTACATTAATTTTTAGATGTTTTTTTCATTCTGTGTCTTTACCTTATTTTCAAGGTCTGGTCTCAAGCAGTATCACACAGCCTATACTCTCTTTAACTCATTATGTAGCTAAGGATAACCTTGAACTTCTGATCCACATGCCTCTTCTTTATGAGTGGTAGGAGATCTTGAACATCATCTTATGTGGTTTCATGAAGTCCTGATGACTAAACCCAGAGCTTTATGCCATCTAGACAAGGATCCTAAGAATTGAGCTACATCTTGCCTTACATTAAGATGTATGTACATATTTAAGTTACCTTACTTATATTAAAATATGTACTCCTATGATATATCAATTTCTAAATGCATTGGTAGTTGGTATTAGCATTAATAAATATTGGTAGGACTAGTATCTCTATATTGTCTTTGTCATTGCCTTTAAACAGTCTGCTGGCCAATCATTTTACCTTATATCTGTAATCTAAAATTCCCAGAGTCAGATATTAGCCTTTTTCATTATTGGTTAAGAATTTCAGTGGAATTCTATATTTAGTTTAATGAAGGACAAATAAAACTGTGGTAACATCTAACTTTTACATCCTTGAAGTAGCCCATAATTTAAAAATAACAAGACAGCCATGTTCGCTGATGAAAATCAATATCCCCAAAGCAGGACTGTGGCCTTTCTAATTTAAGCTCTGTATCATGTAGCAGTTTAGGATGTTCTAGCCCTTAAAGTGTGAAGCTACATGCTGGCTAATCTTGTTACTTGAAGCTTTTGTCAGGTACAAGCCAGGAATATTGTTAGGATGCTAAAGCAATTAACCACTATGCTACGTCTCACCATGCCATGGTGCACAGAAGACTAAAATGAATGTAATTGAGGCTGCAGCTGTGTACTACTACAGTATTTTCTCCATATTGTAAAATATGAGGACTTCAGATGGGTCAAAAATTCCAAAAAGATAATTCATGCTCACTGCTCTTCCAAAATCCAGCAGGCAAGATTCTGCACAATGATCTTTTGAGTGGCAGTACTTGAACCCCCATTCCAGTATTAATGATTAATGTATAAGGGTTGTGCAGTTTAAAATCATGTTTTTATTCCTGAAGCTTCTTGGATCCTGATTTAAGTAACTGATTTTACATATAAATTGGCCCAAACTTGGCAAAAATCAAGAATATTTAACAGGGCACAGATGGTGAAACAGAAAGCAATATCCAGAGCTTTGGGGGACATGAGTGCTCTCTAACCCTCCACCAGCTGTTTTAGCTCAAGTGTGAATAAAGAACTTTTAAGAATCAATGAAAATGTCTTATGTTGTGCCTAAGTATTGCCTACCCAACCAAATTGACACCAAAAGCAGAAACAACCATATGGCTCTAAGCGTTTTATAGGAAAATAGGCTGTAGCTTGACACTGAAAATTGAGACTCCTGGAACAGTACTGTTGATGATGGGCACATCACAGACTCCTAAACAGCTACTATGAAAATGCACTCAGTCTATCCACACTTCAGTGTCTTCTAGCTTTCTGTTTTAGTAGTGCCAGAAAAACAAACAAACAAACAAACAAATCCAGCCATTTACTAAACCCAGAGGACAGTGGAGAAGATGTCCTAGCTTTCTTTCAGAACTGTATCTGCAACACAATACAAAATACTTCATGCAAAATAAGGCTGACGCCAAATAAAGTGAACAGTGGATCGTTTCTGTGACTTCAGGTGCTTTGCATACCTTTTCAGCTTGCAGGGAGTCATTACTGATAACAGTTATATGTCACTAACTTCTGGATTCTAGACTTTCTCACATAGCTGAAAGCCTCCTGCAACAGCTTTTAGTTTTTACAAGGAAAATGAAGTGACTCAGTCATTTTAGTTTAACTCTGTACTAACATCTCAAGGCTTTATGTTACAAAGAGAATATGGTTTTAGCAAAAAAAAAATCAAAACACTAAATTTAACCAAGAATTTTACATCAATGACTTTTTAATCACAAATAAGCACACACACACACACACACACACACACAAATATATGGACCTGTGAAATGGCACAGCGGGTAGAGGCACTGGTACAATAGGCCTACTGACTTGAGAATTCCATGCCTGGATCCCACAAGGTGGCAGGAGATAACCAACTCTTAGAAGTTGTCCTCAAGTTCCAAAAACACTCTTTGGTACATGCGTTTTTGCACACATGCACACACATTCACACTCCCTGAATAAGTAGATAAAACCAGAAAAAAATTGTCAAATAAGAAGGAAAAGGAACATTTATTAGGGCATGAAAAACACTCAAAGGACCTACCTTTAGTATTTATAGAAATGATGTACATACATGAGACTAGGAGATAAACTACTTGAGTAAAAGACTAGAATCAATTTAAGAACCTAAGTGTTTTTAAATTACCTACTTGACATTGTGCTTGCCTGTGTACAATGATTCGTCATGATGGTACATGTATAATAGCCTTTTATTTTGGTGCTATGATGAGTAGCCTTTTCTGTCTTCTTGTCTGAATTTAGAATCATGTAAATACATCTTTGTGTTCATGAAGGTGTTTTTATAAAGACTGAATGGAGAGTGATGACTCATCCTGAGTGTTGGTGGTAACAATCCATGATTCAGTTCCTAAACCCAAAGAAAAGCACAGACCAAGTTGAGCCCCAGCATTCATCTTTCTCTGCTTCCTGATGGCAAACACAAAATAACCAACATCTGCAGCTTATCCACTATTCCTTCACCACTGTGATGGACAATGCTCTTAAACTATGGTCAAAAACAAATTCTTACTTCTGTTAGTTGCTTTTCTTCATTATTTTGTGTCAGAACTAATAAAAGTAAGTAATGTAGGTGTCTTTAAAAAAATACCTTAACATAAATCATTACCATTCCCCACCACCATTTTTTGCATTGTCTGACAATATTTTTTGCTTTAATTTTATGATGATAAATAAATTTCAAGTTTATTTCCTTTTTTGGCTATTTATTTTTTATTAAATTTATTCATTTATTTTACATGCCAATTGTAGTTTCCCCTCCATCCTAGTCTCCCACTCACTCCTTCCTCCTCTCTTCCCATCCCCATCTACCCCTCCTCTGTTTCTGTTCTAAAAGGGGCAGGCCTCCCATAGGTGTCAATAAAGCATGGCATATCAAGTGGAGGTAGGACTAAGCTCCTCCTCTTGTTTTAAGGCTTGGTAAGGTATGAGGAATAGGTTCCAAAAAGCCAGCCAAAGCATTAGGGACAGCCCAAGTTCTCACTGCTAGGAGTTCCACAAGTAGAACAAGCTATACAACTGTCACACATATGTAAAGGGCCTTGGTTGGTCCCATGCAGGCTCCTTATGTGTCAGTCCAGTGTCTGTGAGCTACTATGAGCCCAGGTTAGTTGTCTCTGTTGCTTCTCTTGTGAAGACCTTGGACCTTCCCCCCCCCCAATTTCCGCTCATAAAATCCTTCCTCCCTCTCTTCAACAGGATTACCATAATTCTGCCCCATGCTTGGCTGTGGATCTCTACATCTGCTTCCATCAGTTATTAGACAAAGGCTCTCTAACAACAACTGGGGTATTTAACAATCTGACTCCAGGAGATGGCCAGTTCAGGGTACACAACCACTGCTGCTAGAAGTCTTAGCTTTGTTCATTCTTGTAGACTTGTGGGAGTTTCACTTGCATCAAGTTTTTACTTGACCCCGAAATAACCCCCATCAAGATATCTCTTTCATTACACTCCCCCTCTATCCCTCCAATAACCTGATCCCTCAGGTTCCCATCCCCACCTGCCCTCAATTTTTGCAGGAGATCTCTTCTCTTTCCATTGCCTGAGGAAATGTCCAAGTTCCTTTTTGGGCCCTCCTTGTTACCTGTCTGTCCCCTCTGGGTCTGTGGATTGTAGCATGGTTATGATTTTAGAAATAACTTTATGATGATGTTTGCTATTTAAATACGAAGTTAAGCCAAAAAATGATACAATCAAGACATTTTATCTTACAGTTACATCTTCCTGTTGGAGCCTCTAAATCTGATCATTGACCAGGCTAGCAAGAGGTGTGGGGTATATTTTTATAAGTAGCACCATCGTGAGACTGAGGGGTGGGAAAGGTGTTAAGAACAAGGGTAGGTTCTCTTAAATGGCTCCTGAGCCTAAGACCTTGGACTGAAGATGAATGGGGAGAATTAATCCTACTACCACAGGTAAAAACTTAAGTATCATCCTGATTCTCTGGCTTCGAGCCATGCTGGCTGCCATGTACTCCAGTGTCAAACACACCTGATGCCTTATGATGGCAGGGGTCCTGGACTGACAGCATCTTCAGGGACACCAGTGGTCCTACCTAGAGAGCAGGTAGAGAACATTCTTTCTTAGAATTACATTATTCTTTGTAGGACATTGTATTCATAGGCCAGGCAGTGGTGACATATGTATTTAACACTTGGGAGGCAGAGACAGGAGGATCTTTTAAGTTCAAGGCTAGCCTTGTCTACAGAACCAGATTCAGAACAGACTCCAAAGCTACACAGAGAAAACCTGTCTCAAAAATCTAATAATATATAATTAATTAATTTTTTATTTGCACATTATTATTCATATTTCCTACAAGAATATAATACAGACATGGTTAATAGGATTATTTTCTGTTCCAAATTAGATTTTCTATTTTTTAGTTGGATGTTTAGTGTTTTATTTGAATACCATTGAGATTTCAGAGGATGAAGAGATATGTAGAGCCCATTACATTCAATTCACTTTTACATGCTTGTCAGTCCTCTCTTACACAAAATACATAGGTCCCAAATGGGATGTAGTAAGTACAGTCAAATAAGATTTGAAGTTGTAACTGATTTTCAAATATAAAATCTGTAAAAAGAAGTTCACACAACCTCTAGTTTTGGCTATGGTTTTATTCCATTTCTTAACAGTTCAAGTGACCAAAGTTCACATTACGTTAGGTTTACATACGGTTATAAGTCCTATGAACGCTGTCACAATATAGTTAATGGGAACATTATATTTTTCACCCCAAAGAACAGCATGGTGATATTTGTATTGGCAATATTCTTTTAATTTCCTAAGTATTCTTGCTCAGTGTAATGTTGACTCTATATAAAGGAGTGAGAAATGAAAAGTAAAATGATGAGGAAACACATTATTATCGCCAAAGTTTTTAGATATTTTAAGGGACAATATAATTAGCTCTGTCCATCATGAACTGCATAAAGCATGTCCCATCATTTGATAAGGTTTGAATGATGCTGTAAGAAAGTTTATTATGTGATTCTACTGCATTCAGCATCAGGGTCAAGGATTCTCAGAAGACAGGAAACAATTGCATAATTAGGTGAGTTTACCAGTCGGTATTGCTTCTTGACTATTTGCATTAGTGACTTTGACCCAACAAAGCCAAACATATAAGGGCTTTTCTGTGGTCAACACACAATTAAAGTTATATCTAACCCCTACACAGTTCACCTCATTCAGTTCTTCTGAGATAAAAGCAGACAACCACTGTCTTAGAGTTCTATTCTGTGGTGAACCTAAAGGTAATGATAAAAAAGGGCTCTCTAAAAGGACAGTTTCAATGATTACAACTCTATGTTACAGGGATATGGTAAATAAAATGACTTGAAATACATATTCTGAAATAATGAACAGATAAACAGTAGCTTTCCCTGTGACGGGCATGTCTAAAGACAGGTACATATTTTAAGAACTTGTTTTTTTTTCTTTTTAATAGCTGTAAGTGACCAATCATTATAGAAGAGTTACTTGAAAGCAAATAGACCAAATGATTCCTATAATGTATGGTTAAGTAGTCTTTGCTTGAGCATCTCATGGCTTGTTAAATGGGTAAAATTTAAATTGATGACAGTGTGAAAGACAGACAAGAGACCATTCGTGAACAAAGAGCCTAGGCTACCTCTTGCCAATTCTAACTTACAGAGTGACACCAAGCACAACCCTAGGACACTGCTTTTGAGCAGGGAATGACTAAATCTGAGAAACTTCCCGTGGGCTATTGCTTTTCAGAAGGGAATCTCTTTGACAGCATTCTCAGTTCAAATTCTCTCCTTTCAAATAAATTGACTCTTTATAAGTTCATGCCTTGTATTAGTGATGTCTTGGCCTGGCAGGATTTTTCCTGCTGCTCCAGTGCAGATCACAATGCTTCTCTTCAGCCTCACTAAATAAACTCCTTGTCAATTGTAGCTGGTTTTTTTTTTTTCTGCGTCTCTTTTGTGCAATTAAACTTGCAGATAACTTATTCCTCAACCCCCCCACCTTCTACTCTCTACTGTCTCTAGTTTTAGACCTGGATACATTTTTTTTATATCTTTCTTATCTACTTATTTTTCTTTCTATCATACTGATCCTGAATAGAAGCAGATATCAGTAATAATGTCATGTACTTAGTGCTGTCCTGTGTGGAAATGATTTTTGAGTAACTTTTTCAATATTAACCTTGGAATTCTTATGACATAGGCAGAGTGAAGACAGAATCTTTAGCAGATGATAATTGCAATGGCCTCTACCCTAATTCCCAGCAGAAACACCCCCTCCCCCACCAGGACCTCACATAATAAGTTGTCCATATATTCTGTTGTTTCATTCTTTTGAGTCAAAATCAGAAAGACTTACCAAGGTATAATCACATCATCTTTCCCACTGATGAAATTAAATTTCAATGTAAGTTGCTTTTCTCATTGTTACTAAATGTCTATGAAGAAATATTTTTTTTTTTTTGTTTTTTGAGATAGGGTTTCTCTGTGTAGGTTTGTGCCTTTCCTGGATCTCACTCTGTAGACCAGACTGGCCTCAAACTCACAAAGATCCGCCTGCCTCTGCCTCCCAAATGCTGGGATTAAAGGCGTGCACCACCACCGCCAGGCTAAAGATTTATTTATTTATTATGTATACAGTATTTTGCTTGCATTATGTCTGCACACCAGAAGAGGGCACAAGATCTCATTACAGATGGTTGTGAGCCACCATATGGTTGCTGGGAATTGAACTCCGGACCTCTGGAAGAGCAGCCAGTGCTCTTAACCTCTGAGCCATCTCTCCAACCTGAAATATTTTAAAGACTGATTTGTTCTGAAGAGACATTTCAGTCTATTAGGCAGGGCAAGCATGCTGGAAAGAATTTGAGGCAACTGGTAACACAGTTAGATAACACTGAAAACAATTTTGTAAGAAAGCAGAAAGAGATGAAGACTGGTACTCCATTCGTTTTCTCCTTTTTATTCAGTCCAAGACTCCAGCTCATATTATGACAATACACACATTATATGTCTTCCCTCTTCTGTTAAAACTTTCTGGAGACATCTTTATGGATGCACCTGGAGTTGTGTCTCCAAAATGATTGCAATTTTGGTTAAGTGGACAATGAAGAATTGAGGTACGTGTGCAACAAAGTGGAAAAACATTAGCCTAGCATACATGAGGCTCTAGGATATATCTTGAACATCTTGATCATCTTGAACATCACCAAAGAAATCTGCCTTAGTTCTGTATGATGCTTGTAGAAAACATTGGGAATTCCATGTAATACAACCACTAAAACAAAAAATACACAGGCTAATTTTGTTATAAAATGTAATGCAAAGTTCATGAATAAATTATTTGAAAAATATGGCCTATGCATTATCAGATGAAATGAATTCAAGAAATTTAAGATTGGATTCATGTTATAAAATATTGAATAGACAATACAATATTGTGAGGCACATGGGAAATAAAAATTTTCTCAATATCAGAAAAAACAAAAATACAGAAAACACAAAAAGGGAGTATATGGAGAAATTGGCAATTCACACAAAAAGATGCAAAGTAGAGAATATGCACATAGAAATAATTTGAGTTTCAATATATTTAAGAGCACAGCTACAAAGTAGATTATTTTTATCACCAAATGAATTGGCAAACACTGAAGTGAGGAATAATCTCATGAGGTTTATGGGAAAATAATTCTCCTATATACAACAGAAATTCTTATAAATTGTTACAATTTTAAGTGCTATTTGCCAACACATTACACAACACATTTACATTGGTTTTGTATAAGCAGTCCCATTTGTAGCAATTTATATCATATAATGACTAATTGAAGAATGCAAAATCAGAAGTAAAAGCAAAGTTTTATGCAAAAGAGATCATGGGTATATATAAATTATAACATGAATGTCCACCAATAGAAGATGGTTTAAGTATGTAATCTCAAGTATCTATATTGAATTCTGTTTATCTATAAAGTACTAAGTGGCATAAGAAAAATCACAGAAAGATAACACATATTCTAACTCATTTGGGGAACATAAATCTGTGTGAGAAAATCAGAATGAACTCATAAAATAAATACAGGGCAGAGAGGTGACAAAGTAATTTAAATCAAGATTATTTCTAACACCATCAAGTAAGAGGGACTAATTCTGTTTCTTATAGCAAAGCAGAGCAGCTAATGACTACAAAATTTTTGTTTTAGGTTGCACAGCAAGAAGAATGGGAACTTCCCCAACACACAGATGTGGGGGTATTGTGTTCCCCAAAATATTGTGTATGCTAATAAACTTATCTGGGGTAAGAGAACAGGACAGCCACAATATTAAACATAGAGGTTAGGCAGTGGTAGCATACGCCTTTAATCTTAGCATTCCAGAGACAGAAATCCCTCTGGATCTCTGTGAGTTCAAGGCCACATGGGAAACAGCCAGGCGTGGTGATCCACGCCTTTAATCCCAGAAAGCACGTCTTTAATCCTAGGGAGTGGTGGTAGAAAGCAGAAAGGTATATAAGGTGTGAGGACCAGAAACTAGAGGCATTTGCCCTGGAGAGGCATTTGGCCTGGAGAAGCCTTTGGCCTGGAGAAGC
>CABHPH010141073.1:20579-43765 GCA_902168325.1 Peromyscus nudipes
GCCCTGGAGAGGCATTTGGCCTGGAGAAGCCTTTGGCCTGGAGAAGCATGTGGCTGGTTAAGCTTTCAGGCTTCTAGCAGCAGTTCAGCTGAGACCCATTCTGGATGAGGGCTCGGGGCATCCAGTCTGAGGAAACAAGACCAGCTGAGGATCCGGTGAGGCGAGATAGCTGTGGCTTATTCTGTCTCTCTGACCTTCCAGTGTTCACCCCAATACCTGGCTCAAGTTTGATTTTATTAATAAGACCATCTAAGATTCATGCTACACACAGAAATGATGAAAATTTGAGAAAATGGAAGTGCATGTTGCCCTGAATTGATCACATTATAAAGTATACGTGCATCACATTTTGTTCCAAAGCCAAAAATTGTAAAACAGTATGTCATTTCTTGCAATTTTGGGAAGTTGTTCGCCTGCACTTCCTGTTTACTCAGGTAATATAATTTCCCTTCTAAGGTCTTTGATGGAGTTGAAGACTGGAAAGTTACAGTCACATTCCTCTCATATCTTAGCTAAGAACATAATAGATTCAAATTCTTCTTGACAGGACAGCATTTGGAATAATCTCTGCAATTTGCCATTTACCTATGACCTGGACCTTTAGTATGTTTCTTACTTGACATTGTTCTTGTTGGTTTTAGTTCCATTTTTGTCTGTTATCAACTTTTCCTTCTCCTAGACATACTTGATAATTGTTCTTATTATATATAATTTTGTATTATGTTTAGAACTTTCTTATTGAGACAAAAAGGGGAAATGTAGTGGGTATTCATTCAACCCATGGCCTTGGGGTAGCAGCTCCTAGGGTGTGGCCTCTTGGCTAGCTTAAGATCTGAGGAGTAGTACATGGGCTGTTTCACTCTTGTGCTCTTGGATGGTAAAGACCAGGCCAGGCAGCATGGAGCAGTGTGGTACCAGTTCTCAGCCTTCCAAGGTCTCTGCTACTGAAAGTGCCATATCCCGTATCAGTGAGTTGATACCCCATATAATCCCTTAATAAATAGATTCATTATTGGTAATCCTTGGAGTTTGTTTTCCTGCATTAACATGCTAAATATAAACACTGCCTACAATGTAGCAGTCACACACTCAGTAAGTGGTGACAAAGGCTGCATCTCCTTCTCACTCTCATTTGTATTTAGAACCTGCACTTTGCTCCATCTAATTTCTGAAAAACATGCCACTACCCTAAAAACAAAAGAACAAGAAAAAAGTTAATAGTGAATTGAGTCAAAATATCTTCAAAGTGTCCTTTATGTTTGTCAGGGGGCACATTAATGATGGTGTAAGAAAAGCACAACTCATGTTTGTACAGAGAGACACAGAGCTCCTGACACCATTGATATGATAAAAGAATAGATTAGAGGGAGAAAGAATAGGTAAGGAAGAAAGAGGGCTCATATCTCAGTTGAAGAAAAGAAAAGGTCATCCAAGGAGAGGTAAAGAAAATTATCAAATGCACAGTCATGAGAAAACAGGATTGTCAAGCAACTGGGAACAACTGATCTGGTCCACACAGAGTAAAGAGAAAGCTGTGGAGAGAGCCTGGGAAATACCTTGTCCTAGCACTTCACTGATTCCAAGGACAGCTGCCTTAATTTTCAAATATTAACCAAGTTTTTGCTTTTAACACAATGTACAAAGAGAGTTCCAAACACACTATAGCATTTGAATGTAGGGGTATGAATTAAATTTTTTAGAATTATTTAGAGGCTGTGATCTAGGGAACCCATTATTTTAAGAGGTATTAGAAAGAAAATTAAATTCTATGATTCATAAATATCATATAAACTGAATCTTATAAATAAATTTTGGCATTAGAATTTAATTTTCAAAAGGTTATTGTTGTTATTAGTAGCAGAAGAGAAAGGAATTAAACGCATCCATGTAGATAACACTCACTATCACCCACTTAGCAATGCGGCTATCATATTAGGTACGTTAATTTATATAATTAACCTTGTGTAATTGGTTTAAAGACCTTTTTCCAGCAGGGCAACATATTACCTACTCTAGAGAATAAATATAGAAAGCATCAAAGATGAAGTAATTTCGTAGAAAACTCATTATTAACACAATGTTCATTTTCCTTTTGATATTTTTCTTCTCATGAAAGTTTAAGGCTATTTTTTAAAGGAAGACTTTTTATTTCTGTTTGGTTAGGTCTATAGTACAAACTACTGAAAAGATAATGAAAAATAATTATTCAAGTTAAAAACAGGTTATAATGTCACTTCTCAATTACAGCCAAGAATTCAGGCAAACTTGCAAAATAAGATAATAATATAGTATTAAAATAGTATATGTTTGCATACTGAAATTGAGAAACTGCATGTAATTTCCCTGCTTCATTGAACATGTGCTGGTAGAAAGACAAAAAATAAAAGCATTAGAATAGATTGTCGAAATTCTGGCCTAGTGTCAGTGTCAGACTGCTCAATGAATCAGCTCAGCAAAATAAGAGCATTGTGTTCTGAAGTGAAACCAAGGCTGTCACCATGAGTAAAGTATTGGGGGATCTATTAAGGCAACTCCACGTAGTTAAAAGGGAGGTTTATTTTGGAGGGTAACTTACACCAAGTAAAGGGATAGGTTACAGGGTCCGGGAGACGTGAAATGCGTCCAGTAGTGTTCTCTGGAGAACTCCACTCGGTCTACTATCCAACAACCAGGATTACCAGGAACTAAGAGAGCTGGCACATCCTGATCTCTGGTCTTTAAGGCTCCTGTCTCAACCCCACCTCAGGGGGCAGACCATAGAGTGACAATTACTGGAAGCTTCACTAGGGGTAGTACTTCCAGGTCAAAGTTGGAACAACTACCCACTACAGTAAAGCACTGTAGCTTTATTTTTCCTGTACCACCTGGTCCATAGCCACTCAGACCTAAATAAACACACAGAGGCTTATATTAATTATGAATTGTATGGCCTATGGGCTCAGGCTTCTTGCTAGCTAGATCTTTCATCATAAATTAACCCATTCCTATAAATCTATACTTTGCCACATGGCTCATGGCTTACTGGTATCTTGACATCTTACTTCTCATCGCTGCAGCTGGCAGCATCTCTGATTCAGCCTTCCATTTCCCAGAATTCTCCTTGTCTGTTTATCCCACCTATACTTCCTGCCTGGCTACTGACCAATCAGCACTTTATTTATTAACGAATCAGAGCAACACATTCACAGCATACAGAGCAATATCACAGCACTTCCTCTTTTCTTTTTTTTCAAAAAAGAAAGTTTTAACTTTAACATAGTAAAATTACATATAACAAAACAATTATCAAGCAAGAATTACAGTTACAATATCTAGTCTATTTATATTTGGCAAAATTAAAGAAAATATTCTCTCTATCCTATATTTGAGAGTCTAAAGTTTTATATCCAACTTATCTTTTATCATAACCAAGGAAAATTATAATTATAACTATCTAGTCTTCAACTACATCAAAGACCTCAGAAGGATATAATATTGCCTAAGAAAATAGGAAGTATATTGTAAGCAAATTTCAAAAATCTAGAATGACAGAGACAGCTGGCTGCCTGGACAGTCATCCAAATTTCCTCTGTAAAGTTGGGACATCTGTCTTCAGTACACAGGCCTAGAGTCTCTCAGTCACTTATCTCTGTGTCCTGTAGAATGTCTGGCAGTTTCCTCTGCAAAGCTGGAACCTGAAGGACCATTTCATTTTGGAAAGTTCAGTGGTTAGCTTCCTATGGGTCCTACATGTCCAGTCGATGCAACATTTTGTCAAGCAGTCCAGGCAAGAACAGTTTCTTGCTCAAATGGCTATTTTTGCCAAGGAGATAAATTCCATATAGATTGTCTTTAATGCTCATCATCTTCCTTGATATATTTGGTGCTGCCAGGAGCAAACATGTCTCACTGTCCAGAAAAGTCTAAGTTTTTAAAACATTTTAAATGCCATATTCTGTAGGTCTTTGAAGTGTTTGAAGATTACCTACCTAATTGAATTTATCTTTGTATACCTAGAAAACTTAACATGACTAAGTTTGACTATCATAGAAGACTAATTATTAATCTGTATTTTTTAATTATCTATTACAATCAAAATGAGTTACATAAACATAATACCTCAGATGAGAGAAGAAATATATATATATGTATATACACAGTATAACAAAATTAAGTTTAAACTTGCATCAATAAACTAAAATCCATAGCAATGTAAAACATTTTTAAACACATTGTTGCTCTTTAAAAAGATAGGTTCATTAATCTACCCTTTCATTCTATCCTATCTATACTATCCCCCTTTCTTCTTTAGAAAGAGATTGAATTCATAATCAACCTGCTTTAAATAAAAATAAGCATTCATAAACAATATTTTGGGAATTTGGGTGTAGCTTCTCATACTACTTTCTGCTGGATGAGGGCGCTGGCAATCTAATGGGGATCTTGCAAAAATTAAGAATTATGGTCAAGTCCTGACTGTAATCGTCTGTGAAGCTGCATTCTCTGAGCCAATTGCCTTGAAACCATTCTGGATGTTGGATGATCTAGGCCATGGTGTCATTGGAGAACTTTCAGGGGGTCTTGGCTGGTCAAATTTGATGTATCTTAACCTGGAACAAATTCATAGCCTCTTGTTTCCTGTGGAAACAAAAATAGAGCCTCCTTCCCAAAGCAACATATCCTTAGATCCAAATTTTGAAGTCAAGGTACTTTTAAAACATACACATTGGTTTAACTGAGCAGCCTTTACAATCAAATGCCTTTCTGCAGTTAAAAATACTAAAGACAACACAATCCCGATTCTCTGTGTAATATCCATCTTTACATGGCTTATTTTTTATATTACTTTTACTTTCTCTTTAGTTTATTTTTAAAACTATTTCTTTATATAACTGCAAATAACTGAATATATCCCTTTCTCTCTCTCTTTTAAGCCTACGTACATTTTTACACACAATGTAAACTATTTCATCTGAATCTGCCTTATTGTGAACCTATTGCTTTAAACTGCAGTATTACTAGGACTAAAAAGGCAGCTGTGGCTGCTGGCTCCTCCCACCTCAGCTTTCCATCATGGTGGAACTATGTTACTACCTTGTCTGTTTATCCCGCCTATACTTCCTGCCTCACTACTGGCCAATCAGCACTTTATTTATTAACCAATCAGAGCAACACATTCACAGCATACAGAGCAATATCCACAGCAAAGCACAATGTAACTTACAGTTTTAGTCACAGATAACTTCTGTAAAGTCTCTGCTAGGCACACTGGATTTGTGTACTCAGAATAGTTTGCATTATCTCCTTCTCCCCCAAATCAGACACATGTTTTACATTGCTTTCTCCTGTAAGAGGTGCTGTCTGGAAGACATTCTATCCTCGGACCCTTGAAGTCATGGGCACATTTCATGCCAATGCAATGTTGCATTCATCTTGTCATCTGTTCCATTTTCCCCCTTTTAACTCTAAATCCGGTTGCCTTGTACTTCTACTCTGTTCCCTTCTATGGTACTTTGTGATTATTTTCATCATACTTTATCGATGTTTTTGTCTTGTATTTCTCCTTTCTTAGTTTCCTGCTCCTGTTTCAAAACAACCTTTAATTAAGTGACAGCAACAACAACAAACAAAATTGTAGCTTATATTCAAGCAGTTGCCACTTGTAGCCTATCCTTCCTTTTTTTTGAATTGTCATGCAGCACAAATTTGATTTTCTATACTCTCACTCTGTATATGTAAATAGCTTTTATGCTTTATAGGAAAAATAATTCTTGTGTAGGGATTTCTAACCCTTTACCAAAGTACTGAGTAATACCCAAAGCTCATCTTTTCCAGTGAACTTCACATTCCATCAGGATTGAACACTGGAACCATGTTTAGTTTTTTGCTTTTAAAAATTCCAACTTGTACCATAGTTTCTTTTGCTAATGTGTCCTATATGCTTAATTTGTTGTTATTATTTTTAGACTATTTTTAATATATATTTTCTCTAGTACTTTGAGAATTCCATATAATGTGTAATATTTTTGTTTGATTTCAACTCTTTCCAGCTCTTTCTAGATACATTCCTCTTCCCTGACAAGATAACTTTATCATTTAATTCTAAAGACCATCTAATCCAAATTACAGTACCCAAATATGCTTGTGTGTGTGTGTGATCTTTCTCTGGAACATAGTCAGAGGATACACTCAAGAGAAAACTACCTTTATCTCTCCTAGCAGCTATAAGTTATTATCTCCTAGGGTGGGATTGGTGCCCTAGTCTTCTTTCCATGCTGAGTGTGATCTGACTTAAGCTTGCACAGTTCTTATGAATGATGGCATAACAGCCATGAGTTCAAATGTGCACTTGCCCTTCTTTGTCCCGAAGACACTGTTTCCTTGTTGACATCCATTACCTCTGACTCTTACATTCTTTTTATCTGCTTTTGAAAATGATCAATGAAAGCCGGGCGTTGGTGGCGCACGCCTTTAATCCCAGCACTCGGGAGGCAGAGGCAGGCGGATCTCTGTGAGTTCGAGGCCAGCCTGGGCTACCAAGTGAGCTCCAGGAAAGGCGCAAAGCTACACAGAGAAACCCTGTCTCGAAAAACCAAAAAAAAAAAAAAAAAAAGAAAAAGAAAATGATGGAATGTGAAGGTACAGAATATATGTGCCATTCCACCTTATCTTATTCTCCAGACCTGGAACAGTTGTGTGTCTCTGTGTTTTTCAATATCTACTGTGAAATAAGGTTCTCTGATCCAGGCTGAGAGATGCCACTAATGTATGGGTTTAATGATGTCAGTTTCATATTATCTCCTTTTTGAAGTTCAGTAGGCTTTCCCAAAATAGCTACGGCTTGTGCAAACACAGTTTCTTCATCCTATAACAGTATATGGGATACAGTACCCATGTACATGGAAAGTGGATATGACTATAACTATGTATAGTCACATATATAGATATATATACATACATGTACATATAAGTATATAGTTATACATGTATGTAAAATCTTCTAAAGTAGTAAGCTTCTATTTTACTTTTTTGAAGTCTTAATTTTATTAACACTAATCATATTGTATTCCTTTCTCTATCCTCCATCCAACACCTCAATTTAACATTCCTGTTTTATTATTTCCCTTTAATGTACTTCTCCTGATTTTTCAAGTTCAAACCTACATTTTTTTTTTCCTGAAGAATACAGATTGCCTGGTAGAATGTTCCTTTTTTACTCAGATGCTCTTGAAACTTATAATATCACACAGTGAGCTCTGCATATGAGGGCATAAGTAAGAAGAGGGTACACAATATCTGTGTTAGGCACTTAAAGGAAATCACCTTAACTTCAATCCAACTGGAGAAAGCACAAATACAATGATTTCCACAGGTGGATCAGTCAATACTTGGGGTGGATGAAATATTGGTATTATTGTCATGTTGTTACTATTTGTGATAACTTCATAATGAGACTATTCATGTCTTGCTTCTTTATTGCTCTCTACCATACCATTTGAGACAGAGCTCTTCAGTGAAGTTAGAAATTATGGCATTAGCAACCCACTAACGTCTACCTCTCTGTACTTATCAGTCACTGACACCCATATCTGGCTTTTCTGCAGGTTCTGTAACTAGAAATCCTGGTCTTCATCTTTGAACCATGTACACTATACTCACTGAACCATCTCCCCGGTGAAAATGAAGAGGACACCAAATACAAGTCATTTAAACTTCATATGGAGGAACCTCTGTTAAGTTAGACAAGTAAACCTCATTGTAGACTTTTCTTGTGTTCTTGTATATATGATTTTCAGGCTAGAACATTTGAGATTAAATCACAGAATTTGAGGATCTTGATGTAAAATGTTTTCATATTTTATCCCTTATTTTGACACATTTTTATCTAACTACATTTTCAAAATTGGTGGTGTGCAATATGCTTATATCAGGAATGGATCACTTTAAAACAATGAATCAGTTTAAATTTTTCTTCCCATTTCATATTTTCTGTGAGGCAGCATTCAATGTGTACCTAAACTGGGTTCTCAGGCTCAGGCTCAGGGACAAGGAGTGGGTAGGATGTTCTGACAATGGACTATAGCTTCACTCATATAAAGAAGTTTAAAGAACATATAATAAAGTTTTTAATATGGTGGTTGGTTCATCAAATTAGATATGTAGGAGAAAGAAAGGAAATATGAATGAGAACAAGAAAAAAGTCTTTGTAACTTAGAGCCTAACCACTGAAATATTCTCTTTCTTAGAAGCAAAGTACTAGATTCAATATACACTGAAGGGGAAATAACTGTACAAGGGTTGAAGCAGAGGATAGGATTCATATGATGATGTTAATATCACTTCATTATAACTCAGATAAAATGCCATGTCAAGAAATTATGATATGAAATAAAATGTTTTAAAAATCATAAAATTTGTTAACTGCAATAATTTGGGTAGAAAATTATCTTGATCCCCATAATGTAAAATAAATAATTAGAAATTATTTCAAAAGAAAATCAGAAAACAAGATTTCTAAAACCACTTTGGTATAGGATATGTAATTAGATTTAATTTCACATATTTCTGAATTCAGCTTGGCATAAAATTAGTGCTGTATTTTTATAGTATGTTTAATGAATATAATTTAATTAACATAAATTCTGAATTTTAGATATCAATATTAAAATGAAATATATTTAAAAGATTATAAGACTGGCCATGATAAAAAATAAATGACATAAAATAATATAAATATGTTTAATTTTGTTCTTACAAAATGAAGCAAATACACTCTGTTTTATTATATTTATGAGTTCCAAGTTACTGATATTTAGACTAATTTAGTTAAGATCTGTAGGTAGCAATTCATCTGCAGGGAGATGGATGGAATATAATTAATGATGACCCAAAGAGATTATAAAAGCTTACTTATTTGTTAAATGAGTGGATTCTGATTCTAACCCAACTCTTAGATGTTTTAAATATTCTGTCACCGCTTTTATCTTCTTGTGCTCCTTTCCCTTCTCTCCTCTTATTGCTCTAACTGATACCTTTGAGAACATTATATACCCTTTTCATCATAATGCCTTTGTATACCAAACCCACAATGTCAAGCTTCAGGCTGAAGTTCATCCATACTGTTAATACAAACACTCGGTCAACCACCAATTCTTCTTTTAATATTTTTTTTTAGTTTTTGAAATTATGATATAATTAAAATTTTCAACTCTCTCTATTTCCTCAAACAACCTCCTGCATACATACCTCTTTCTTTCTCTCTCCAAAATTTATTGCCTGATTTTCATAAATTTGCAGATATATAAATACAGCATTACACACACACACACACATACACACAATCTCAGGGTCAACCACTTGTATCAGGTGGAAGCAAACAACAGTCCTACCTAGCTATGAAACACAATAGAATGACCACAATGGCATGAGAACCCTAAGGGTGCAGTAGTGACAGTCACTAAGTGCTCTCTAATCAGACTTCAGGCCTACTCAACAGGACAGAAATCATGCTTGGTTTTGGAAACCTAGTCAAGTATCCAGAACTATTGAGGTCATAGATTTTGGAAGAGAACCTCTACAACTGCCACTTTACTAAACCAGAATAATTCACAACCCTAACCTAAATATTTATCCTTATACCCACAGATAAGTATTGTCCTTAGTCCTCATCAAATAAACTTCTCAGCAGCCTAGCATTGATGTCGCATGCCTTTAATCTCAGCACTCGGGAGGCAGAGGCAGGCAGATCTTTGTGAGGCCAGCCTGGGGCAACAGAGTGAGTTCCAGGAAAGGAGCAAAGCTACACAGAGAAATCCTGTCTAGAGAAAAAAAAAAGAGTAAAAAATAAACTTTTCTTTGCTATGTATTCCTTTAATGAACATGGTTGAAGATTCTTCTTTTGGGCTTTATATTAGTTATATCAGTTAAATAAAAAGTTCTTGGGGAAAATGAAAATGTTCAGAAACAACTTCTCATTTATTTTTTCTACCAACATTCAAACATGCAGAAGTTTACCCACCTTGAATTTTAGAAACTTAAAATATAGACCTTCCATTGATATTGCTTTGATTTAATCATGTATTTCCTTCATCCTTACAGACAGACTTCTGGAAAAAGTAAAAATTTTTATAATTTATTTTTGGTAATTTCAAACATGCATTCAAGAAATATGATCGCATCCATCCCATTTAGTCCCTCCAACTATCTTCCTTTCCCATCAACACATTCCCTTTCCAATTTTATTCCCCCATTTCTTTCTTTTGAAAACTCACTAACTCTAGTCAGTCTTGCCCATGACTTGGTCATCGGAAATCTATCAGTCAATATGTTGTCATTAAACATTAAAAAAAAAAAAGATTTTCCTCACACTCAAAATATCCAAATATCTTCAGTAAGAGGTGTGGTCTTTAGGGCACTTTCTTTTTCTATGCCTGGATTTTGTGCCTAGTTTGATTTTATTCAGCTCTTGTGTACAGTAGCCAAACTACTGTGAGTTCATGCACACACTAGCCATGCCATGTGTCAAGTCCAGAAGACAGAGTTCATGGCTCTCCTCCCCATACCTCTGCTTCTCTTTCCATGAATTCTCTCAAGACTTGATGATGACAGCATTAATACAAATGCCCCATGTACAAGTCTCTTATTCTTAGCACTTTGTTTAGTCACATTCTCTCTCCAGTGACAGCTGTTCACTGCAACAAGAAGCTTCTCTGACTAAGGTTATGAGCCGCCTTGTACTGTAGGTGTCAGGAGCTGGGTGGAGATTCAAAGTCACAAAGTCAAGAGTGATTTTTGAGTCTCCCTTTTATATTTTTCCTCATTCTTTTTTTTTTTTTTTTTGGTTTTTGGTTTTTGGTTTTTCGAGACAGGGTTTCTCTGTGTAGCTTTGCGCCTTTCCTGGATCTCGCTCTGTAGCCCAGGCTGGCCTTGAACTCACAGAGATCCACCTGGCTCTGCCTCCCAAGTGCTGGGATTAAAGTCGAGCGCCGCCGCCACCACCACCTAGCTTTTTTCCTCATTCTTTAATCCACTGCAATTTAATAGTTTTCAGAACACTTACTTTAAACAGGTTATCAACAACCTCTATTTCATTTTTCCAAGATTGTAGGTATGATTCCAGTCTTTCATGGTCTTTTAACAGAACTTAACAGTAGTATTGCTTCCTTCTAAATCAAAAAGGTTTCCATTACACTACAGATTTTGTTCTTGATTTATTTTTCTTTGTCTGTTCTAACCTAATTTTATTCATTTATTTCTCTTTTTTAGATTTTCATATATGAGTCCTGTATTTATATCACTCCTCCCCTCATTTCCTCCCTCAATTTCCTGTGTACCTACACTGCTTTTCAAATTGATGATGTCTTATTCAAACTTTTTTTGTTTTATGCACACATAGGATATATTAATAATGAACTTCAAAAATGAAACTACAGAAAGACTAGTGGTTGAACGAAAACCCCATTAAATTGTCCATACTGCCCTACCTCTATGAACTCTGAAGTCTAAATCAGAAGCAAAAATACAAAATGGTTTTAGAAAACTTCGAGTTTCTTTCCACTTATCAATTCCATATTATTTGGAAATTTAGAACCAAGTAGAACTTTGCTAACAAGTTAATGTGTAGATGCTGCACCCATTTCTATCATTCACCAAATATCTGAAATAGACAACTACCAAAAGAATCTTTCCATGAAAAATGTAATTCCTAACTTCTTAACACTAACTTTGATATTATATCAGTTCTACACGAGACAAGTCAGATAATTTGCCTGTCAGCCTAAGCATAGAAATGGTCAATTAAAACAGCACATTTTTGCCTAGCACTGTTATTGGGATAGGATTGTTGTATTTTATGAGAAGAACAGATTCGGGGACTTACTTTAGTGTCCAGAGTCTTTGATAAGCCCATGTGAATATTTAACTATCTACTTAATAGAATATTTTAGCCATGTGCAGCTATTATGAAGGTTTTTATTGCACATACTATTATAAATATAATATTTAAATTAGAATTTTGTAGTACTGTGATACTAAATTACAAGAAGATACCTTGAAATGAGTACTAAAATCATAGGCAGTTAATTTCTTATAGTTCTGTATCTTTCATATGTTAAATGTCTCAATATGGCTGTTTTATTATGCATGACAAGTAACAAGGGAAAGAAAACAAGATCAGATGTTGTCAAATGGATATGGGTAATAAACTAAAGGTAAAGTTAACATCTAGCAATGGAAACTCACTTCTATCACAGAGATTTCTGACAGGACCTCAAAAAACAGCAGTAGCATTACCCTCTGGTGGAGTCCTTAGAGCTTAAGCAACTAAAGCAGAAGTGGTTTTTCCAGTCATATCTAAACCACATCACATCCAGTAGGAGGACTAGACATCTTTTAGGAGTTGATATCTAATGAGTAGCAAGGAAAAAGGAAGCCCATTATTTAGAATGTGCAACTGTGTGATAGGAGCTACCTGTTCCAATAAAATGTCTGAAATATAATTGAAGAATTACTCACTAGGTACGCAAGTAATCAATAGAAAATTGGATTGGAAAAACACAAGCAAAATAGGAATAATTTGCAGAGTAGAACTGCAGAAAATGCCTTGCATCTTTAGGACCATGCAACACTGGATATGCTCATGCACAACTGAATCTCAGGCTTTGGAAGACGCGAGTCCTGTGCAGCTGAGGTGAGAGAAGTCCAGACTACTAAATGTGTTGTTTAGGTACCGGATATGTGAGTCTATGAGGAAAAATCCTGGAGCTGTGGTTCTTATTGACTCAAGAACTAGATTAAACAGCTGTGATAGAAGCAACTGTTGCAAATTATATATATATATATATATATATATATATATTATACACATATATTATATATAATTTTAATACACACATATATAAATAAATTCACATATATGTATTATTTTTATTCAAGAAAAAAGTGAGGAAAATATGTAAACACTTTCTCCACACTCAGGTTTCTTCCTTTCTCAAGAGTACATCCTTTATAAATCTTATAAAGCAACAAAATGACAAAAGTGATGTTATATGGAATGTGGATATGTGTGTTTGTGTGTGTGTGTGTGTGTGTGTGTGTATGTGTGTGTGTATGTGTGTTGTATGTGTGTGTGTGTGTGTGTGCGTGTATGTAAACACTGATTTATTTTTCAGTGGAATATAGTACAATGACTTGATTGAAAATATATTATTTTACATAGAGTATTTCAGCTGTGTCATAAATAGGTTACTTTAACTTTTTGTAAGCACACAAATTACTGCAAAAAACGGAGCTTCTCTGATGGTGAATGAATAGGGCACTGATCTATGAGTATAGCAGAATATCATTAGTAGTCATTTTATTAATACCACTTTTTTAGATCAGTAGTGTTTTGTTTTACATTATATTCTAGGCTTTCTAATCTCTGGTTCTTGGTCACACAAGCAGTTTCAAGTATGATTTCCATCTTGCAGAGTGGATCTTAAGTCAAATCTCACATTGGTTGTATATTCCCACAAGCATTGTGACACCATTGCCCTAATAAATTGCAGACAGGACAGATTATAGGTCAAAGTTTTTGTGTCTGGGTTGGTGTTCATGTTTTTCTTCAACATTACATTATTTTCTTGGTGTAATGTTTTTTTGTTTTTGAAGTTTATTTTTTGTTTGTTTGTTTGTTTGTTTTTGGGTAGCCTGCAGAGTACATTCCCTGCACCAAATATATTAGAACTTGGTTGTTAAGACTCCATGTAGACACCAGCTCAAATTCTTCATGTTCAATGGGTTCTGTGGGTGTTTTGTTGGCAATGAGTCCTACTGTCAGTTTGAGAAGAGCAATCCATTGTCTTAGCAACAGCCTGGGTTGTCTAGGGATTTCCACTCAATTGAATGCAAATTCAGTCTCAATACTGGAAACATCATTTGGTGACAAGAGATGGCCAGGTGGGACTCCATATTCTCCATTGTTAGAAGACATCATTAGCATCACCTTCATACACTTTATTTTCCACCACACTATGTTTCCATACATCCCTCCAAGGCTCCTCAGTTCCAGCTCTCTCTCCCTGCATCCCCTCCCTCTGCTCTATCTCCCCTTCCCCTCCCCACTTGTTCCTCCCATTCCTGTCCCCACTTGCCTTCAGTTTGCCCATGAAGTCAATTTTGTTTCCCCTTCATAGGGAAATCCATGTGTCCACATAAGTCCTGTCCACTATTCCTAACCTCTCTGGGGCTAGGGATTGTAGGTAAGCTAAGGGAGATAAGTCTAAAAGCTCATTTAATTACTTTCTCCAGATCCAAAGTGAAACATTGGAGTTGTTATCATTTCACATTGCACATAAACAACACATCATCCTACCATACTCCATAAATATGAGCAGACATTGTCAATCAGAAATGAAGATGAATAGATTAAAAGATGTTAACACAAAATTTGATAGTGACTAAAACGCATGCAAAGAAGACACTAAGATTTCCACTGTGGGTTCGACATTCTGTCTCTCTTTGTTTAAAACACTTTGCCTCCTTATGGCAGTAAATACCATGCACAGTTGTCTGTAGGCACATAGCAGATAGTCGCCTGGGCATTCTTTTTAGGGAGAAACAACTTGGGAATTGGACAATGCTGAATTTCATTGAACTGTAACATCTAATTATCACTGATGGGGAAAGCCATATTGGATGGGTCAGCTTTCAGATAATGTCACTTCATCTCCTTCTGCTGTCCACACTGCACTGCTGCTGATTGAGACATCCATTCATTAGATATCTGGAAGCAGTTCTCCACCAGAAGAAAGGCATTATATTTTGAAATGTGACCAATTAGACAGACTTATTTCATTAGTCTTTTTAGGAAATATATTTTTGTACCTTGAGCCCTCTGCAATCAGTTACTGAAAACTGGCCAAGAGTATGTTACATTGTTTCAATCTCTCCCCCTTTACTTAGAATTATTCATATGTATGTGTGAGTATGACTGTGTGTGTGCACGTGTCTGTGCATATGCATACATATCTGTCTGTGTATGGATGTGCATATATGAATATATGTATATATGTATGTATGTCTTTGTGTTCTCAAATGATTTCTGAGCATTTCTCTTATGAATATAATATTTTATCTACATTTATTCTTCTGGACATTTTTTGCTTATAGCCATCCATATGAATGTAATATATTAAACTTTTGAGATAATTTTATGCCTGCTATCACTAATTATACCCTGAGAATCATTCAGGACAACTGAAAGTGTTATACTTTTCTAATGGAAAAAAACCTTGATTTTAAGGCAAATATATTAGATCTTTCTGTGGATCTAAGAAGAAAAAAAGGATAACATATTATTATGATAGAATGTACATACTACTCTGCTATTGTTTTTAGTTTAGTTTAATTATTGGCATAAATTCATATCCTGTTTAGTGTAAAGCAGCATATAACTGAATAATATTTCTTTGGACCGTGCAAAATGAGCATATTTTGAAACTCAATTTAGTTATTTTAAATGAAAGATTCCCACTTACATACAGTTGAAAATATTTTATAATGTAATCTTTTATTGATTCTTTAGGAATTTCACATCATGTACCTCAAGCTTGCTCATCTCCTAGTCCCTCCATATCCACCTCTCACCCTGAAACATCCTGCCTCAAAAGAAAGCCCCTCCAAAAGTTTAATTAAAAACAAAAACTATCAAACAAACACCTTTCTCTTCCATCTTTCTCACCTCTCCAACACCTCTTCATTTGTCCCAGTGACACTGGAAGCTGTGGAGTACACTCTTTTGTCCAATCATCCTCACCCACAAATGTTCATCACAACAAGTTATTGGTCTGGCCCAAGGCCTCTGGCCTCCAGCAGGCCATCATCACTGAACCCTGATCTATCCCCTTGGACTTCCCACCACTGCACTGAGTCATGGAGACCTGAGACCATGGCTCAGTAGGACCAGTCCCTCCACACACTCCAGTAGGTCACAGATGGGGTAGATGTTAGGGTGGGCCAACCCAAGGGCCAGGATATGAGCCTGGGTGGTAGGTGAGCTATTTAGTCTGGAACATTGGGACTACCCCCACCAGGTGAGGAGTGGAGCTAGCTCTCCTATGCCCATGCCACTGGTGTAAACTCTTCCATGTCCACAGTGGGGGGTGGGGCCACCTCTCCCTGGTTCAGGGGAGGGTGGTGCAGCTCTTTCATGTGTGGCAGAGCCAATTCTCGTGCTCCAGTGTCCAGTGAGGGGCAGGATAAGCTCTCCCAGGGTCAGTGAAGGGTGGGGACAGCTCAGCATAGCATAGTATCCTTCCATTTGTCACCCTCCCCCACAATTGACCATGGACATTGACACAGATACCAGCTGCAACAGGACCACATGCCCAGACATAGCACTTGGCAGCAGCTCAGCCCAAATTTGTCATTGTGACCCTGGTGGCTTCACCAGTCCCACAAATCAGTATGGCCCTGGTGACAGCATGGCCCTGAGATAACAACATGGTCTCAGCCTTCAGTTGTAACATGAGCCACAGATATCAACTGAGACTCTGGCTGCTATAAGGCCACAGAAGAAATCATATAATATTTATTTCTGATTATGGAGATAGAACCTTGGGTCTGGTAAATGCCAGACAGACAATCTATTGAGCTCTTTACATTTCAACCTAGTATAAAATTGATTTTAATTGTAGTTTAGAAAGAATATACTAAAGCTCTCCCTTTTTTAATGTCTTAATGTTAAATTTGAATTTGAAGATCTACTTTTCTTTGGCTGGAATGACTTTACTGGACATGTATCATATAGATCTTGTAACAATATCTAGGTTGCTGAGATGACTCAACACGTAAAGTTGTTTGCTGCACAAATCTAGAGGCATGAGTTTAAACTCTAGTATATAAGAAGAGAATTGACTACACAAATTGTCCTCTGACCTTTGTCTAGTCATCCCTTGATACAGGTGCAACTACACATACAAATGTATGTACAAATAAAATGTTCTTTTAAACCCTCCAAGAATCAATACCCATGAGTGATAGCAATATCATGCCGAAACACTGTAAGGAATACTTTCTGTGCTGTGCACAAACCTCTCTAGATGAGTTATCACTTATTACATTCCTGCCTTCTTTCTCCAAGACCCCCCAGCAGACCCTGCAATCTACACGCCCTGCCCCCACATCCATCCAGCCCAGAGGTGAGTGACTCTGTTCATACCCAGGGAGGTCTGCCCCTAGGATCCATTTCTGGGCCCCAGCCTTTCCCGGGGAACAGCCACCCAACTTGGTCCCAGTTGCTAGCCAGCTGGCAGGGCTCCTGCGGGAAGGTTCCCCTTCTCCAAGATCCCCCAGCGGACCCTGAAATCTACACACCTTGCCCCCACACCCATCCACCCCACCTGAGAACCCCACCACTTCATGAGGCTTGGAAACCAACCCCCAGCTCCCATTTGACCCAGAGAGAGAGCTCTCATTGGGCCTAGAGAGAGAGCTCTCATTGGACAAAGAGCTGTCATTGGACCAAGAGTAACCTCAGGAGACGGGAATCTGTCAGCCCTCATTAGACCAAGAGTGGCTTTCTGAGAGGTAGAATCTGCCACCTCTCATTGAACCAAGAGTGACTTCCTGAAATACAGAATCTGTCAGCTCTGACTGGACCAAGAGCCCTGATAAGACCAAGAACGAATCCATGCGTCACAGAATCAACTAGATTTGGTTGACCTAAGAGCAGCTCTCTGAGACATAGAAGCTGCTTGTTCCAGTTAGACCAAGAGCTAAGATTAGACCCAGAAGGGCCCCCTGAGACACAGACACAACAAGCACAGAGTGGACCAACAGCAACTCCCTCAGACACAGGCACCTCTTATACCTATTAGACGAGGAGATGGGCAGACTTCAAGGCAGAAACATGATATTTTTAATGTCATCATTATAATCATAATTAGAGAAATGATTCAAGAGGACAAGATTCAATACATATATTGAATATATGCGTGCATACATATAAAATTACATATGTGCATGTATGTATATTCTCTGGGGTTTGAAACCTAAGAAGATTAAATGTTTGTATTTATAAGATTACTCTGTGCATAATATTTCCTTATTCTAAAAGCAACATACTTTATAGGTAATCAAATGTTTTAAATAAGAAAATTCTGAAGTTGTTGGGGTCTTATAGTACAAATGTACCTATGGAAATACTACTGATACTATACTATGTGTATTAAAACACATCCCCACTTCTCTAGCTTTAATCGCTTACCTACAATGGAGATAGTCTTCTGTTGTAACCATGGAAGTTATTTATTTTGTGCGTTCATGAAAATTTTGGCATTCTGAACCAAAGCAAGACAGTTCAGTAGCATTTGACCCAAATATATTATTTGTCATCCTCAAAATTGATTGCTTTATTTCAGAAGCATTCCAAAAAATATTTGAACAGTTCTATACTTCAAAAATATTATATACAAACTGTTTTAAGAACTCTAATGGAAATATAGCTATCATTTCTAGCAAGATATTCTTTTTTAGAATAATATAATTGAGGAGAAATTGAAAGTAGCTTAATATATTTAAAACTTTTATTACAGAAGTCATTATACTTCCCCATAATCTAGTTGTTTAATATTGTCTATATGACATTTTTTAGTATAAGCCAACCAAAATAAATAACAATATATAATTATACATAATTTCTCAGTGAAATTAATTGTAACTCTCTGTATAAATAACAATTTGACAGAATTATAAAACTCTTGAACTTAGGGGACTATGGTTCCTGTGTATCTGATTATTAATATATTTAAGATTCACACAAGGAAGACTGTTGAGACACAGAACCTGCAAACTTCATGGTAATACATAATGCATGTATCTGTCAACTCAGACACCTGTACCAATGCTCTGGAGCCTGAGTGGCTTATAATAAAGACCAGGCATTTATTTCTTGAAGATCTTGAAGTTGCCACCTCTCCAAGGTCAAGGTGGCAGCAAAATGAGGTTCCAGTAAGGACGCTCCTCTCTGCAGCAGACAGTAAATGCCTTGTGGATTTATTCGTGGTGGGAAAAAGAGATAGCACCTCTTGGGCCTCTGCTAATTAGGGTATTATTCCTCAAATAAGGGATCTATCTGTCCTTAACTATTTATCTTTTAGGGTTCCTGCAATCTAACTCTATTAAATTGAGATGAGAGCTCCAAACTATGAATTTTGGAAGAATGTGAGCATGAAGTCTGACTACATAATAATATGTATAGCATATTGACCCAAGCTGTCAAGGAAAAAATATTTCTATCACAGAAACATTCTTGGACTTCATTTTTATATCCATGTCCATTACATACTTTTACCCAGTCTCTCATTAATCCTAAGAAACTAATCCTATTTCTATAAATTTGGCTTTCCTAAGACTTATTTATGACATGAGCAAAATCTCAACTCTGAAAACATAACATATTTCGAGTATTTACTGAAAAAAAATCTGTCATCTAAGGTAACTCCTTTACAGTGTGGCTATCTTTCAAGAACTATGTTAAAGGAGAATTTTCACAGGCAATGAGAAGCCTAAGTTTTTGTTGATGTCAGGTGTGTCTTGTTGAAAAGAAAAAGGAAGATTCTACTGGTTAAAGTTAAGTTGCTCCAATATTGTTTTGAAATTAGACCTAAATAAATTAATCAAATAAGAATACAAGGATGATGATAATAATAATAATAATAATAATAATAATAATAATAATAATATAATCAAATAAGAATATTTGGAGAATAACAAAGAACTTTGGCCATATCCTGTAATGGTTAAGGGTCTGAGGTACTCACTGACCAACAATTCAAAAGATGTATCCATTTCCTGTGACAAGGCTTTTATTAATCTGTGGAGTCTAGTAAGGTCATTGTTGTCTTGTTATAATAATATAACTATATGCATATATAATATACAAGCCTCTATATGGCAGTTTTCTATGACTGTTCTCAAAAAGACTTCAGTGTTATTTATCTCTCCCTTTATTTTCTCTTCTACTCTATTCTCCACTCTCTCACCCAAATTTAACTTTTATTATGTTGTATTCTTTATACAAGTAGACTCTCTCTTCACTCACTTGAAAGTCTCTTGCCATGGCCCCTCAGTAACTTCCTGACCTGAGTATTCCAAATTAAAGACATATATCTGCAAATTCTAAGCTAATGTCAACAAATGTAGACAAATATGTGATATTTGTCATTCTGAGTCTGGATTACCTCAGTCAGAATGATTGTTTGCAGCTCCATCTAGTTCCCTGTGAATTTGATAGTTTTATTTTTTTTTAGTATCTATATAATGTTCCATTCATTTTTCATTATCCACTAATCAGGCGATGGACACTAGGCTATTTCCATTTCCCGGATGTTATGAAAAAAGTAGCAATGAACATAGATAAGCAGTTATCTCTATAGTAGGATATTGAGTTGTTTTGTTATTGAATTCATATGACTTTCTTTTGAGAAATCATCATGAGCACTTATACAATAATAAAGGAAAAGCTCTTTAATAATAGTGTGGGAATCATTTAGGCTACTGCACAAAAGGGTGCCTACCACCCCTGTGCAACAAAATTAACTGACTTACACAGTCCACAGACTTATACATTCCAAATATATTACCATTCTTAAATCTCTTTCAGGTAACAGCTTCAGGTTACACTTTTAACAATAAATACACACACAGACTGCTACTGTGGCCACTTGAGCAGTTTCACACAGCAAAAATATTGTTGTAATTATTTCTTAAGAACACCAGTGTTATTCTTTTTGAATAGCTGTTACTCAGTATCATCTTGTCCACTTGGCAGAATTATGCTTTTCCTGATAAGAGAACCAGGACTTAATGTCAGGTCAGGACTTAAGGAAGGCTGTCAGCCTCCCCTGCTCCCTTGAACTACCTGTTAGAGGCATATACGGTATGGGACTGAGCCTAAAGGCTGGTAAATCTTGGTGAACAGACATTTAAAGAAATGTTCTTTTCTCAGCAATCCAAATCCTCAGTTGTATTTGAGGTATCTAATTTTCTTTCCTCTGGGTTCTATCAGGCCTGGTTACCACATTACTTACCTTCAAGGTAATTTGGAGGCAGAACTCCTTTAGATAAACTCTACTTTGTATAACTTTTAAAAAAAATTTTTAAAGATACTGTAACTCATTACTGTGAAAAATATCATCCATGGTGGAAACATCTTACAGGTAAAGAAATTGATTTTGGCTTAGAGTTGTAAAGACACTCCACCGTGACAGGGATGTCAGGACACTCAGGGCAGCTAGAGAAGTTTGATTTGTGCAAATGAGACATTGATGCCCCACTTACATCTCAGTGGATCAGAAAGCAGAGAGAACTCTGGCAAGAAGTGAAGCCAGGCACTAACATTCAAGGCCTCCCTCACTATCACCCACTTCCTCCATCAAGGCCCCATCTCTTGAAGGTTCCATCTCCTCCCGAAATAATGCCATAGGCTAGGACCAACTATTGCAGCACCTGAATCTGTGAGGTCATGTTACTTCCAACTAAGAACATACTGCAAGGTTGAATGAGAAATGCTGGTAACATAGCATAAAGAAAAAGAATAATAGGTAGAGAATAGCATTGTTCAAGGGCCACACAACATCTCCTAAAGCCAAACTGGGCCAGGTATTTTAGTATTCATTCAGCATTTATCATTTATTTCTCGACTGTATGTATTCCAAAATTTTCAAGATTCAGTTTTTTTTTCTTTTTTATCCTTTTACTGACAACAGATTCTTTCCTCCTGCAATATATCTTAATAGTTTCCCTCTCTCTAATTGTGGCCCCTTACTTTGTATAATTTAATGTTCTCTAATAAACTTTAATGTTAAATCCTTTATAACAACAACTATATTACTTTAAATTTCTCCTACATCATATTGGCTATATACCCAAGAGGTTATACCTGAATCAGAATGTAGATCTTGCTTAAAGCTTTTTGAGGAACCTCCACATTAATTTCTTTAATTACTGGGAGCTTGCACTCCCATCAACAGTAAGTAAATGTTCTCTTTTTTCTATATCTATGCCAGCACTGTCTCCTCCTCCTCCTCTTCTTCCTCCTCCTTCTCCCTCCCTCCCTCCCTTCCTCCCTTCCTCCCTCCTTCTTCACTCCTCCTCCTCCTTCTCTTCTTACTTCTTCTTCTATCTTAGGTATTCTAAATGAGGTATATACTTGAGTTATAGAAGATGCAATATTTAAACTGCTACAGATCTGAAGGATTCATCCTAATAGCTAGCCTTCACAATGACAGAAGGTATTATACATGCTACAAGAGGAGAAAAGTAATCATCAACCCTGAGAACCCTGGTCTGTCAAGATATGAGTGCTGGTGCAATAGCAGCATGAACATAATGGAACTAATCAACCACTTTGGGATCAAATTTAAGTCTTGCTGAACAAGATGAAACTCATACTTGATACCATAATCAGGCCAAGAACCTATAGCATATGGCTCAAAAAGTTATATGCCTTCTACTTTGTTACTTTTTAAAAAGGATATAGTATTGAATAAACTTCTAATGACAATGTATAAAGCTATAGATTAATTCTCATCAAAACTGATTCCATTTGCAGTAGATGTTGATTAGCAGTGAGACCTATAATTGCTCAGGATTCAGAGCAAGAGGCTACATAATGCTAAAACTTAAATAAAAAATGTATATATTATTCTTTTCTAGGCTCAGGGATCAATGCAGGACACAGTTGAGCTCCCTAATCTCACTGGCATCCTGGATCCTTCCTGAGGGACAGGGCAGGAGCATATTATCTCCTGAGGATTGTAGTCTGTATCTTAAAACTATAGTCCTGAGAGAAGTGCATAGCTAGAGAGAAAAATCTTGACAGCTTTAAATGTTTCATGGTTTTTGAACAACATAACTTGTATAACACAACAGTTTTTCTGAAAATAAAAGTATAGTTAACTAAAAATCCTAACTAAGATTCACTAGCACATGAAAGAATTGTGCCCAGACTTTCTAGCCTATATTTTAGAAGCTACAAGGGTGTTCGGCAGCTAACCAAGAGGCAGAAAAGGTACATATAAGACAATTGCCTTTGGAAACTGTTAACAAGACATGTAAAGAGGCATATATTCTTAAACTTACACAAGAAGCCACATTCAAGATTTGATTCAATACACTACACACACACACACACACACACACAGAGAGAGAGAGAGAGAGAGAGA